>JABUQX010076950.1:0-10000 GCA_015478945.1 Trachelipus rathkii
AGCTTTATTTGGATCAATATGGTCTAGTAAACGTTTAATATCTTTAATCAAATCAAATTCTGTAAGTCTACTTGTAGCATGCATACAAGAACTATTAGTCTCCAAACTATCTAATCTTTCCTCAGTAAACACTGAGGCAAAATAAGCATTGAAAATAGTTGACCAACTCCTTATCTGAACTTACTAAATTTTCATCAATTTTAATTGGACCAATTGTCCTATTCTTACTTTTTAAATTTATAAAAGTTAAAAAACTTCTTCAGGTCCCTTATTACTATTCTTTGCTAAATTAATTTCTGCCTCTCTTTGCCTTTATTGACTGGTTAAGTTCATTTTTATTTTTCCTATAATTTTCAATCATCCTCCTATTACTACCCTTGAATATTTTAAAACATCTATGCTTTTCGTTTGTTTTCTCTCTTATCTTTCTCTATTCCACCAACAGGTTTTCTATTTGCCACCCTAATGGGTTTATCTTTAAAACATACTGACTGAATATCCATCAAAAGTTGCGTTAAAATGCTTCCACATGATAAAACAGTTTTGGTCTTTAAACTCTTTATCCCAGTCAGTTGTACTAAGCATGTCTCGAAATTTGATAAAATCGCCATTTCAGAAATCTATGATCTTTTCTTTATTAACTTGCAATTTGGGCCCAGATATCACATTCATATTAAATCTAATTATATTATGGTCACTAAGTCCTAAATTCTCCTCAACTCTAACCTCATCCACCATACTTTCATTGTTAGTTAATATTAAGTCTAATAGTGCATCATGTCTTGTGGGCTCATGGACCATCTGGCTCAAAAAGTTATCTAGTATACAATTTTAAATACAGAACTACTATGGTCCATATAAGACAAGGAATTCCATTGAATGCCTGGAAAATTAAAATCACCCATTATGACTATACCTTGTTCTTTACTGTGGCATGCTGTCTCAATTTCTTTCATCATTTCCGCGTCTAATTCTTGACTCTGGCCAGGAGGTCTGTAAAATGCCCCTATTCTATATGATTTATTAAACATAAGGATATCTACCCACACTGATTCAATATCATGATTAGTTTTAAAGTCAGTCATTAATACAGATTGAATATTGCTTTTAACATAAAGTGCCACCCTTCTTTCCTCTACGCTGGTATAAATAAAGTGAATATCCATCTATTTCATATTCCTGAAATAAGTTACAATTCTTCATTAACCCATGAGTCAGTTATGCAAATAATGTCTAGATTCTCATTTATGGTATAGCTAATCAGCTCCTCTTTTTATTTCTAAGACTATGAGCATTTGTGTAAAAGCATTTGATATTCGAAATGCTGCCATTTTTATTGCTATCATCATTTTTTGAACCTGTAACAACACTAGTTTTATTTATCTCACCACTATTACAGTTACCATTACAATTATTTGGATCGAGATTTAGCCCATCACCCCCAACTTTACCTAGTTTTTTGATAAACAATTCTCCAAACTGGTACTGAAAAGCCCAACACCTTTATGACTCAAGTGAACTCCATCTGCTGCAAAAAGATCTTTATCCAGAAATTCTCTCCACAAATCCAAAAATCTAATATTTTCTGAAAGACATAATTTCCTAACCCTTTCATTTACACCTAAAGCTCTACTCCCCCATTCCTGACCTGCACCTAACCTAGGTAAAATTCCAGAAATCATGCACCTTCTTCCACTAGCTTTCATCTTCTGAATCAATATGAAATGGACCATATCATTATAGTTCAAAGATAATTTTTTTCATTAATAATGTATATTGTAGTAAAAGTTTATAATACACATAAGTTGAAAATGTTGATATTATATATATAAATATAAAGTATGAACATTTTCTTATAATGGCATTTTTATAATATTAACCTATGCATTTATATGTATTTACTTCTTTCATTTCAAGATACACATACACACAAATGACAAAAAATATTTATAACCTTTTTAATAGGTATAAAGTTAAAACATTTTCTTTCTTAACACACAGCAACCAAGAATCCAAATTCAACAAAATTTCATATAAATTTATAGGCACAGGTCTAAATGACAGACAGTTTTTCAAATCATCTGAAAATACACTAAAACCTTAAGCAATTCCCCTAATATTTATTGATTGACCTTAATAATTTATTGGTTTAGTTTTATCGCATTTTTTTATTTTGGTTTTAAGTGTTTAAAGATTTGTTTAATAAGGTGATTGTTGTTGTTTTTTTTAACTGTTTTTATTTATTTACTGTGATTGTTGTTTTTTTTTTGTTAATTTTTTTTAGTTAGGTTAAATTTATTTTCAGTTTATTTGGTCAGATTAGGTTTAGTAAGGCTAGGTTAGTTTTAATAGGTTAGGACTTAATTTTGATTTTATATTTAATTTTAATACATTTGCAGTATACTGTGCAAAAATTTTGAAAATCGGAGGTGAAGCCCTTTATCTAAATAATTACCAATTTTAACATTTAATATATAAAGGGTAAAAAGTTGCTAAATCTGGTTAAAGGCATTTTTTACACTTAAATTTAAGTTTATCTTTAATTTTAATACATTTGCAGAGTATTGTGCAAAAATTTTGAAATCGGAGGATAGGCCCTTTATATAACATCAATTAATATATATATATATATATATATATATATATATATATATATATATATATATATATATATATATATATATATATATATATATATATATATATATATATATATATATATATATATATATATATATATATATATATATATATATATATATATATATATATATATATATATATATATATATATATATATATATATCTTTTTTTTTGAGAGAATATTTAATAAAACTCTAATTAAACTTAAAAATCCCAAATTTAAGGGAAGTGAGATTTAACATTATTATAAATATAAAATTTTTCACTTCAGTGAAGCCATATAAGTGATATTCAAGTAGTCTTTTTTTTAGATTATTTTTTTTATTATTATTTAATATCTGTGTTAATTTTATCATACTCTTGACATATTTTTATAGAATTTAAATCAGACGCAAGCACACATATATCAGATAAATGTACATTTGTACACACAACTTTTTTTGTTTTAATCGCTGGTGGTTTGGAAACTAGTGGTTCTCGTTTACATGTAATAAATAGACTAACAGAATTTGAATTTGATGTAAAAGAAATTAAATCGCTACTAGAACATATTGATCCAAGTAAAGCTGCAGGTCCTGATGGTATATATGGTAGAATTCTAAAAGAGGGTAGTAGCAGTATTGCAAAGGCATTGTTTTTGATTTTTAAACGTTCCTTAACATTTAGTGAGGTACCAGATGACTGGAAAACTGCATATGTTGTGCCTATTTATAAGAAAGGTAGTAAGGGAGATTTGGGAAATTATAGGCCAGTTAGCTTAACATCTCTGGTCGTAAAAATTTTGGAAAAGTTACTGAAAAGTTATATAGAGAAACATTTGGATGATAACAAATTACTGTATGATTCTCAGCATGGTTTTAGAATGGGGAGATCATGTCAAACAAACCTTTTAGAATTTATGGATTATGTTACTGACTGCATTGACAAAGGAGAACCAGTTGATATTATTTATCTTGACTTTAGCAAAGCCTTTGATAAAGTTCCCCACAAAAGGCTGATTCAAAAGTTATTGCAATGTGGAATAGGTGGAGTGGTACAGGGTTGGATTAAAGAGTGGTTGTGTAATAGAAGGCAGTGTGTAATGCTAAATGGCAATAAGTCATCATGGGAAGTGGTGAAGAGTGGTGTCCCACAAGGTTCTGTACTGGGACCACTACTGTTCCTCATTTATATAAATGATTTAGATCAGGGTCTAAAATGTAAGGTTTCTAAGTTTGCAGATGATACCAAAGTAGCAACTTCAATTGGAAATAATGATGGATGCATAAAGATTCAAAATGATCTTGATAAACTTCTTGGTTGGGCGGATAAGTGGCAAATGAATTTTAATAGTAAAAAGTGTAAGGTTCTTCAACTTAGGTTACTCGAATAAAGGATTTAGCTATGACATGAATGGTGATTGGCTCGAGTCTGTAGACCAAGAAAAGGATTTGGGTGTGATTATAAGCAGTAATCTCAAAGTGGCTAACCAATGTTTGGAAGCAAGAAATAAGGCAAATAAGATACTAGGTATAATAAATCGTAATGTTGTTTACAAGAGTAAGGAAGTTATAAGTAAGCTATACAATAGCTATGTTAGGCCAGTATTAGAGTATTGTGCACAAGTTTGGGCCCCTTATTTAAGAAAAGACATAGATATGCTTGAAAGAGTGCAGCGTAGAGCAACAAGGATGATTTCTGGGTTTAACATTAAAATGCATGTATGACAGGACCCTCCCATGGTGCTGATTTTTCAGCCCAGTATGGCCGCTTTTTTGTGAGCCGTGGTGGGTTCTGTACATTGACTCAAAAATATATACCGTATATGTACTAGTATATATATATATATAAATATAAATAAATAATATATATATATATATATATATATATATATATATATATATATATATATATATATATATATATATATATATATATATATATATATATATATATATATATATATATATAAAAATTATATATATATATATATATATAGGTTCTTTTTCGGCTAACCCCCCACAACGATATATCGATTATTTTATAAATTTAATCGATTATTTTAGTAAACTAAACAATTTAATTTATATGTCTTAAATTTAAGAAGGAAATTATTTGACTATTTCTTTTAATATCTCCTCAAATAGGTAATTTCCTTTATTTTTTTTTCTCCACATCTGTTCGTATAAATATGATTGCAACATTAAACGACTAACTTTTTCTTTAGTGTTAATATCTCTTACTAACTTTATTAAAGACATCTTTCATAAATAGCAACTATAGTAAGAATAAATTCACTAATAGACACTGTGAGAAATTAAATTAAACAAATTGATTCTAGATTCTAAACTTCACCAAAAAAAATAAATAAATAAATAAATTATTATTAAATGATCGAATAGAAATGTTATGCAAAATTATATTTTAATATGGAACAATGATATTATAAAATAATCGATATATCGTTGTGGGGGGTTAACCGAAAAGAATCTAAATATATATATATATATATATATATATATATATATATATATATATATATATATATATATATATATATATATATATATATATATATATATATATATATATATATATATATATATATATATATATATATATATATAGGCACAAGTCTAATGGCTTGGTCATTTTTCAAATCGATCAAAAATGCCCTATAATTTTTCAGAAATTCCCGGAATATTTCAGATATTACTAAAAAACACTTCTTTCTTCAATTATTTAAAGCACCACATTTTGTTCAACATTTAATTATTTTGTTGTCATATATATATATATATATATATATAATATATATATATATATATATATATATATATATATATATATATATTTTTATATATATATATATATATATAAAAGAGAGAGAGAGAGAGAGAGAGAGAGAACTACATTACCTTCAAGAAAAGCAAATACATATTTGGAATCAGCGTTTAAAGCTTATTACTAGAATGTAAAAAAAAATGGTATCTCGAAAAGTACGACACTTACAGAAAAACAAATTACATATTTGGAATCAGCGATTTTAGGGGGCTCGAGCCGATTGGGGACAGAGGGGGGACGTTTTCCATACCCCATAGGGGAGGGGCGGAGGAACCCCTGCGACACCCAAATACCAATGAGCGGGGGTTCCGGAGACCCTCCCCGGAGGGGGGGAAATAGTACCCCCCGTCGTCCACCTAGAGGCCGAGAGACCGACCCCGACATCTGATATCGGGGCGGTCTACCCTAGGGTATTCGTTAGTTTTAAATCATAAAATAAATTTACATATAATAAGCTTTCTACGCTGATTACAAATTTGTTTTTCTGTAAGTGTCGTACTTTTCGAGATACAATTTTTTTTTACATTGTGGTATTAAGCTTTAAACGCTGATTCCAAATATGTATTTGGTTGTCTTGTTGGTAATGTAGCTCTCTCTCTCTCTCTCTCTCTCTCCTGCATGTGATCAGAAAAAAAAGTTAAAATTAAAAAAATAATATACTATATATATATATATATATATATATATATATATATATATATATATATATATATATATATATATACATATATATATATATATATAGTATATATATATATATATATATATATATATATATATATATATATATATAAATATATATATAAATTTTTGAACTTCACAAATTTCTTGCTGAATTTATTCTTATATGTAAATAGAATTTATTTCTTACCGTTATAATCTATATTCTCACCGTTAAAATAATTAAAATTTTCATCTTTTCGCGTAATAAAAATGACCAAGGAGTTAGACTTGTACCCTATATATATATATATATATATATATATATATATATATATATATATATATATATATATATATATATATATATATATATATCTAGAGGTATTTCTACAAAGGCCTGTCCCCTCTAAAATTTCCCGGCCTATGAGTGGTTAGATGACTTAGTATATATATATATATATATATATATATATATATATATATATATATATATATATATATATATATATATATATATATATATATATATATATATATATCTATATATATATATATCTAGTATATATATATATATATATATATATTTAAAAACTAATAAAACCTAGATTTTGGGTGTAAAATGTAGATATTTGTGACACCAAAAAAAATTTGTAGATGTTTTACAGACTTAATTTTGATTTTATATTTAATTTTAATACATTTGCAGTATACTGTGCAAAAATTTTGAAAATCGGAGGTGAAGCCCTTTATCTAAATAATTACCAATTTTAACATTTAATATAGAAATGGTAAAAAGTTGCTAAATCTGGTTAAAGGCATTTTTTACACTTAAATTTAAGTTTATCTTTACTTTTAATACATATGCAGAGTATTGTGCAAAAATTTTGAAATCGGAGAATAGGCCCTTTATCTAAACAATTACCATAATATATATATATATATATATATATATATATAGTCTTTATATATATATATATATATATATATATATATATATATATATATATATATATATATATATATATATATATATATATATATATATATATATATATATATATATATATATATATATTTATATATAATTTTTTTTTTAACTTATGAACAAAAATAAATTTTTCATATTAATTTATAATAATTGAAAGTAATTTTTATAAGAAATGTAAAAATTTAAGGGAAAAAATGTTTTAATACTAAGTTAGTTTTTTATATGGAAAATAAATCAAATATAATATAAAAAAAAAGCTAGATCATGAGGAATTTGCAGCCGAAATTTTTTTTATTCGTGACGTATTAGGCGTGACGTAATACAACTTAAATTGCCAGATTCTCAGAATTCACAATATATATATATATATATATATATATATATATATATATATATATATATATATATATATATATATATATATATATATAGATGGAATAGATTTACCCTGTAATTTGCGGATAATTTCAATACCAAAGAGCGGTTCCGGAGACCCTCCGGGAATTTGCCTCGTCATTCACCGGAAGGAGATCACTCTTTGTTACCCTTCGTTCCTGCTAGCTGAATACCCAAGGGTAAAACCGCAAAGCTGGAAAGATAATCTCGGCCTGGTGAACGACAGGGTAGGACTATTCCTCCGGGGAGGGTCTCCGAAACCCCTCTCTGGTATTTGGGTGTCGCGGGGTTCGCCCCTACGGCGGAAACGTCCCCTATAGTGTATAAAGTTTGCCAGAAACAAATGTATTACTTATATATATATATATATATATATATATATATATATATATATATATATATATATATATATATATATATATATATATATATATATATATATATATATATATATATATATATAATATATATTTATATTGTGAATCTGGCAACATTTTTAAGTTGTATTACGTCACGCCTCAAGGTCATGAAGGACATTGTCAGATTTTTGATATCTGCTTTTTTTAACATTATCTTTGCCTGATTTTCCATATAAAAAACTAACTTATTATTAAAACATTTTTTCCCTTAAATTTTTACATTTCTTAGAATATTTACTTTCAATTAATATAAATTAATATGAAAAAATTTAGATCATAAGGTATATAGTAATTATAAAGTCCATATATATATATATATATATATATATATATATATATGTATATATATATATATATATATATATATATATATATATATATATATATATAGGTATATATATATATATATATATATATATATATATATATATATATATATATATATATATATATATATATATATATATATAATAGTTAAACATAATACTAAACAGTTTTAAGCATTATTTCTATATTTACGGTAGCCTACCTAAAGGTAGCTTAAAGCTAAAATCAATATTAGCATTTACATTGTAAAATTAGGAAACAATGATTACCTTTCAATAATGTTAGTATCTCTTCAAGATTAAATTTCCTTAAAAATTCTTCCATTCTTTAAAAGTAGGCACTACAATAACATTAACGTTAAAAAAAAAATACGAATTTCGGTAATCGACTATGACACTATGACATTCTACATCAAGACTCAGGAACCAGGAAAATTTGTTATTCAGTAATGCCAACTTGCCAAGGGTTGCCAACATAACATTACGTCATAAAATTTTATTGTGATTATAGTTAGAAAAATAGTTAAGAAAAAAATCAAGAAAAGTCTCCAATGGTAAAACATTGATTCTAAAAAATATAAATGCATATATATAAAAAAAAAAAATAATCAACCAAGAAAAGAGGATTTTTCGGTGTTATGAAAGTGTTCCCTTCCGAACGTTCGATTTCGTCCGCCATCAGAGTAACATAATTAAGTTTTTTAATATTTAGCATTTTTAAAACCAATAACTTATTCTTTATATAATTTCACAGGGTTACTATATGGTACATAATAACATGTTTAAGACGGGAAATTGAGTTTTTTTTTTTTTACTTTTTATGTCATCTATAAAGGTATCTGCGAAAAAAAAAAATTAAAACCCGACATCCCATTCTTGAAAAAAAAATCTTCATACGAAAAAACATCTATTTAGGTATCATAGAAGCCCCCTGTGAAGAAATTGTTCAAATCCGACCTCCCGTTCTTATTATAAATAAAGAAAGTTTTACCATAGGCCCTATATATATATATATAAAGTATATATATATATATATATATATATATATATATATATATATATATATATATATATATATATATATATATATATATATATATATATATATATATATATATATATATATATATATATATATATATATATATAGCCAGCCACCACACAAAAACACCAATCTATATTTTTAAATTTTTATATCTATAAAAAAAAAAAAAAAAAAAAACATTAGTGGAATCAGCATCGAATTCTAGTAGGAAAACACACCTTTGTTTTTTTTATTTATTTTTTTCAAGAACGGTAGGTCAGATTTTAATTTTTTTTTTCGAAGATAGCCTCTATGATACATAAATTAATGATGTAGGCGTAAAAATTTTATTACTTTTGTTTTTAACCAACCACTCACGGGCTCAGGGGGTACGGGGGACTCCACCCCCCGTAAATATACCCTGTGGGTTTGCATGTTTTTTACTTTTATATTACTTTTTGTTTTCAACCAACCACTCACGGGCTCGGGGGTGTACGGGGGTGGAGCCCCCCGTAAATATCCCCAAGTGGCTTTGAATTTTTTTTCATTTTTTATGGCATCTATAGAGGCTATCTGCGAAAAAAAATTTAAAATCCGACCTACCGATCAAAAAAAAAAAGTGTGTTTTCCTAACTAGAATTCGATGCTGATTCCACCAATGTTTTTCTTTTTTTTTGTAGCTATAGTAGTTTTTAAGATATGGATTGGTGCTTTTGTG
>JABUQX010076950.1:15000-25000 GCA_015478945.1 Trachelipus rathkii
ATTCATTAAACATTTAGATCATCGTGTAGACATACATGTAGACCGTCATGTAGATATACATGTATACCGACATAAACAGCCCGTAAATAGCCCTACTCATGTCATTTTCCGTGATGGGTTTTCACGACTTTTTTTTCATAGTCCCCTGACAAATTTGAAATACCTAATAAATATATTTTTTACTTTTCTGTTTTTTTTCCTTATTTTAGCCTGCTATATTAATTTGCCATAATTCTTGTGATCTGTTATATTTTATATATATATATATATATATATATATATATATATATATATATATATATATATATATATATATATATATATATATATATATATATATATATAGCATATTTATTTTTATTTTATATATATATATATATATATATATATATATATATATATATATATATTTATATATATATATATACATATATATATATATATTATATATATATATATATATATATATACAGGGTCGTAGGAGAAAAAAATATGGGGTAGCTTGAATAAGAATATATATATATATATATATATATATATATATATTATAAAAATATATATATATATATATATATATATATATATATATATATATATATATATATATATATATATATATATATATATATATATATATATATGTTTGTACAAAGGTAATTAAAATAATTTTTCCTTTGATTCCAATTTAAAAAAGTGTTATTTTACATATATAGAGAAAATTATTAATCTCATTGTTTAAATTGTGAAGCTATGATGAACACACATTAAAGCCATCCATCCCCACTGGCAGGAATTCCATAATAACACATTTAAGACTAACAGTCAGACATATCTGAGCCTGTTTAGCAGACTAATCCAACCTGAATGTGACTGTATGAAGATCAAATTATTTAGAAAATTCGCTAATTTTTAATAGAAATCGATGGAATCGTTTTAAATGGTTGGGAAGAATGGATCTAAATTGCTCATTGGCTTGATTTCTAACTGGTTTGAAAAATCATCAAGGAACAAGATTGCAATTGCTTTAGTACTTTTCATTTTACATTGATTCTGAGACGAGGTATTCTCATTTCTTAGTTAACAGAAATCAGAACTTCTGTTTAAATTTTCAAAATGCTAGAAATATTTTCAACGATTTTTGTGCAAACTTCGTTCAACACCAGCATCACATATTCAATTTGAATAAGAGTAGTTGTTGTCATTAATGATGGAGATTTGAATTACAGTACAGAAGGAGAGGAAATCAAATTTGCCCTTTCCTAAATACCTCATACCATCTCTCCAGCTTTCCTCTCAACATTATTCCTCTGACATTCCATTGTACCCATCACGATTCAACAATTCTCGCGAAAATTTAAAAAGGCCGTTTTAAGGCGATCCCCATACAACGAGAAGACTCATAAATGACGGTCGTTCTCCGGAGCGACATATAGTCATGCGCTCATTAGGCAGAGGTAATAGTAGGGAGTGGGCTCAGCCCCAAACCCCGAGATCCTTAGTCGATACACTTCTAAACGACATCGCAGAACATAACTTATAGATTGGGTAATAATATATCCCTTATTATTTCACCAACTTATCGGGTGAATAAGAAGTAGTAGGGATTTTGATTTTGTAAGGATGTATGTCTAAATGTAGGGGTTGTGATACTTTAAGTATTATAGTATGTTTATGTAATATGTGGATAAATATGATGTAGATCAGTATAATAATTAATGTTCTATGTGAAGGTATGTATTAGTTAAGTAAAGAAATGAACGCAAAAAGGTAAGAGAGCATACACTCACCATTAAAAATCGGTGTAAGTAAATTCAAACGCTTTAGTGAGAGTATGCTGGTGACTCTATATGATATACTCTACTCTAATTAATAATATTATATAATATATAAATATATTATATATAATATATAATATATAATATTAATTTATCAATAATAATAAATATATATATATATATTATTATTTATATTCATATAATATATTATAATATATATATATAAATATATTAAATATATATAATATATTTATATATATTATATATATATATATATATATATAATATAATTAATATAATTAATAATAATATTATAATATATATATATATATAAATAATATATATAATTATAATTATATATATATATATAATTATATTTTATATTAATTAAATATATACTTAATATATATTATATATATATAATTTTAATATATTAATATTTATATAATATATATATATATTAATATATTATATATATATATATATATTATTATATTAATAATTATATATATATTATAATATATAATATATATATATATAATTAATATAAATATTAATTTTATTTATAATTATAATATAATATAATATTAATATATATATACATAGGACCATATCTTAGGTAACAGATTCACACTATATACATATGATTTTATTTGGATAATGCCTGTGGAATTATTCAATATATTCAAGTAAATCCAGAATGTACATAAGATATAAAAAATTAATACATTGGAAATGAAAATGGTCACTTTGTTGGACTCCTTCCTATTTAGATGAATATGATGATAATATAATAAGTTCTACTCTCTCCTCTCATCTCTATTATTCTATCTTCTCATCACATATATCTAAATCCTCTTATATTATACTCTTACTATCATCTCTCTAATAAATTCATTCTTCATAATATCCTCATCTCTCTCTCTCTCTCTCGTTCTATACTATCTATACTCTATCTCTTATTGGATTAATTTACATATGCAAGGTGACCGTGTACCGAGCGTGGAGCCACTTAAGTTTTTGAGTTTGGATCTGGAACTTGTGCAGAAATTTAAATTTATTTATGGGTTAGGAATTACATTAGTAACGTTAATTTGAATTTTTTTCTTGTGAAAATGGATAGTGGCAGTATGAGCTTAGCTGTAAAGATGCCGAATAATTATTTTATTTACTTTAAATCAATATAATATAATTTATAATATATAAAATTCTATTCTAGTACTCAGATTAGTCTGAGAAATTAATTTAAATAATCGTAATATAACTAATAGGTAAATTGAATCAGTATTATAACTAGAGCTAAGATATAAATTTATAAATATATTAAAATTATGGAACCGGAGTCCTGCAGTCCGGCAGCTGGACCTTATAGGAGGTTCGCTAGTAAAATGTATTATACCTAGGTTAATTTACGAATACGACCTGGTCTTTATTACATTAATTCTAATTCTATTCAGTGGAGTATTATCTCAAAGATAAAATTCCTTGGAGTATTATCTCAAAGATGATCATTCGGCTCCTGTAAACTTATTTATATAAACGGCTCTGACTTCGCTTCAGGTTTTCCGTGAGTAATTAGTGTGGAGATTTGTTTAGCTTTACATATGATAATTAATTAATAAGCATAATATAAATTAAGATATAATAATAATAATGTATAATTAACTCTGTTTTTAATAATATATAATATTATAACCTATAGTTAGAATGTCTCGGATATCTCATTCATCTCACTCATCTAATATTAGTATAAATAACCCCAAAATTTTAACAATAAACATCCGCATTATCATCTGCACTGACTAAAAAGATTCAATTCACATCCACATCTTCTAATATTTAGATTCCTGAATCCGCATTACATCCATATCCTCACCCGTTAAGCAAATTGACAGCAGCATCCTCACAACTTCCCTTCTTTTTCTTTTCTTTTTTTTATTATTTTTGGAGGACAGACTCTTAAGAACGAAAAAACCATGTCCCGTTCCTCCAGCAAACATAACACTGAATTTGGGTTCAAGTCCAAATGGTCGACACGACATCCAAAATATTTTCAGTACAGCCGGCAGCAGACGTTAGGATAGGATAGGTTAAGTTAGGTTAGGTTAGGTTAGGTGTTAGGTTAAGTTAAGTTAGGTTAAGTTAAGTTAAGTTAAGTTTTGTTGGATTCGTTAGATAAACTCTAAATAACGACCATTTGGTACTAGGTTAATTTCCTTTTATATTATTAGAATTTCAGGGCTTATCCATCACGATTTCAATAAACTAAAGCATCCATACTTCTTGTGACTGATAATATTTTAGTTTTATCGTTTAATCCAGTATGATAGTATATCTCTTCATTCAAATAAATAAATAATATTATAATAATAATAATAATTAATTAATATATTTATATATATATATAATTAAATAATAATATTATATATATTAATATATATATATGACATATATTTTTTGTAATTTAAACTAAATAATAATATAATTATTAATAATAATAATAATTAATATAAAATTTATAAATAATAATATTTAAATAATAAAATTTAAATAATATATATAATATAAATATATAATAATAATAATATTAAAAATTAAATAATATATATATATAATAATTAATAATAATAATAATAATAATAATAATAATAATAATAATAATAATAATAATAATAATAATAATAATAATAATAATAATAATAATAATAATAATATAATTATAATAACTTGGGCTATGGACTTGATTACTAATGGGTAATGGAGCATAATAATTTAATATAAATTTAACTATAAAAGCTATTATTAAATATATATAATATAATATAATATAATAATAATTAATTAAATTATTACTTAAATATTTAAAATATTTAATTATAATTATTATTATTAATAATATTTAATTAATTAAAGAAATTTTCAAAATATTAAAAATTAAAATTTAAATTATATTAATAAAACATGAACCTGTCCCTCTTTGTCATAAATATAAATGACTTTTCTCCAATTATTTTCATTAAAGACAACTACAATAATTATATTAATGAAGTAATAATAAATATATTTACGTCATCACATTAGTGACGAGACCATGAAGTACTCAAATATATGGAGTTCTATTTTTTACATAAATAAAACCTTAGACTCCAATGGTGAGGTGAAAATGACAGTAAATAAGTTATTATTTATTAATATATATATTTATAATATATTATATTATAATATATGATAAATATTTTATATTTTTATTATATTATATTACATTTATATATATTATTATTATTATTTAATTATACTATTTATCATTTATATATATTTAATATATTAATATTTATATATATATAATAATTTTTAATTAATATAATATATATTATATATATATCTATAAATATATTTATAATATATATTATTTTACGTTCATTCACTTGAGTAGTTGGGCTCATGTATTAGGCCGCATTCTACACCGGCGTTGCCTTAACAGTTGCACTTAGTTATCACCAGTTTAGAGATGGTGTTGATAGAGATTACCATATATATGAGGTTTTTATTATAAGTTAATTATATATATATAAATATAATATATATATATTAATATATATATAATTATATTATATATATATAATATATATATTATAAATATATTATTATAATATATTATATATATATATATATATAGATATTAATACTATAATTAATATAATACTTATTATTCATTGTAGTAGAGTACAATAATTTATTCTATATAGTTTATTTGATCTTTAGTGATTTAATACGGCTACTATTAAATAATATATTAAAAAATATATATATTATCAGCTTTTAATTAATATTATAATTAATTATATTAATGAATTCAATACTCGATTAAAATAGTTTCGTCATCATATCCACCTTGAAATATACCATATTAATCAATATTTAAATTACCATTAGTTGGACGGTTAATAAATCATTGTCAAAATAATACAAATACTCGGTGATGACAATCCACTAATAATAGAATACGTAAATTTAATATGTTTGAAATTTATTATTTATTTTGAAAATAAAATTTTATCGGCAAAATTAAAAAGGTAGAATTCTCTTAAGTGATGGGATAATACTAATATTTAATGCCGCAAGATGGTAGTCTAAATATTAATTATTAATTAGAAATAATTATAGAATATTTATTAAGAAAACTACAATATAATAATTTAATATATAAATAATAATTAAAATAATTATATAATAATATATAAATAATTAATAATATAATGGTTAATATCAGCAAATAAGTATAATATATCATATTTTTAAATATGTAAATAAAGTAATGAATTTTTAAATAATACAATAATATTAAATATATTACTATAATAATATATAACTATATATAATTAATTATAATATAATGTATATAATAATAATATATAAATTAATATAATATAAATTAGGTTGAAAAGAATAATTTACCCTATACGATAATTAAAACGTATGGATTAGGTCACTACTTGATAACTTATATATTATAGTTTTATCGACAATACAAATTATATTTATAGGAAAATATACTTTTTTAGAGAAAAGGATGGATGAGAAGGAGAAAATTTCAAAATTGACTAAACTGAAATGAATGAGAGGCAAATGTATGAGAGAAGGATTAACGTTTGAGCAGAATGACGGCTGTGAGAATAGGAACAGGCATTCCCGTTTGATAATTTAATCTTTTTTAATTTAATATCTTTCTGATAAAAGATAAAAGAAGACAAGCTGAGTTCTATACTACTTAATCTATAATATTTAATTATACTTAACTCTCCCTATATGAACCATAATATGATAAGAAAGAAATAGAAGAAGAGAGAGCGCGAGAGAGAGAGCGAAGATAGAGAGGAGAGAGATAGAGAGAAGAGATAGGAGAGAGAGAAGAGGTGAGGTGAGAGAGAGAGAGAGAGAGAGAGAGAGAGAAGGCGGAGGTAAGTTCCAGGAGAATCCGAGAGAAAGTGTTTTTCTCATGAGTCAGAGAGACAACCTGTTGGGCATCCAAAAACACAAAAGTATTTGTTATTCTTTTATTGGTTGTTTTAGTTTTTTTTTATGTTGTTTTGTGTGATTTGATTGTTATTTTTTAATGATGAATAATGTGTCTTTTGAATGTTTTTTTCTATTATGGGAGTGGTTATTTTACTTTCTTTTTTCGCGGATTTCACCACTTGGCCCCTCCCGCATTACAGAGGGAGTAGTGGGTGACAGCAGTAATATACGTGGAGCATGGTACATTAAAAAGACAAACATATCCTACTTGTCCACAAGCGGTCGAACAGAATTTCGCCTTCTCATAAGAACAAATCTCGCGAAACGCAACACTTTTTCCGGCGGTTCTGACAACGTCGCCGAACCGCACCGCACCGCAGCCGCACCAAGCCGGACCGTCTCTCGTTTCCGCTGTTCCTACGACATCCTCCGCGTGTTTGTCTATACCACTCTAGAAATTTCATAATTTCCATAAATGAGCTCCACGAAATGATCATTATCCCCATAGCACACACCCCTTACCTTATCGATCGCACCCACCTAATATTAAAGTCGATTATTTTAACCGGACTACATCTCATATATATTATATATTAGTAATATTAGTAATATTATATATAATTATATATATTATTTATATAATATATATATATATAAATATATATATATAATATATATATATATAGTATACTATTATAGTATCGGTTTTTTATATCCGACCGTTTTATATCGGGTAATTGGTTATTTATATATATATATATTACTATTATAATACATAATAACCTTATACTCAAATTATTCTTATCACTATCCTATCTCATATACCGTCTCAATCTATCACGCGTTATCTAATAATTCAAATTCCATACACCGTGACTAGCTTTAATCTGATCTTAGTGCTCTCTAAGTACTCCTAAAGTAAATAGTAAGTCTTTACTTACTAATCTCCCATTATCCTAATATTTTAATAACTTTTCCAGTGCAATGAACATAGCGTATATATAATGTGCAAGATTTCTCGCGCTTCGCAGCGGTGCGGGACAATTAAGGTAGGGGATAGTTTTTCCATAACCTTGTATAGGGGAGGGTAGAGGCCTGAGAGGAACCCGCGTAACCCAAAAATACCCCAAAGAGCGGGGGTTTCGGAGACCCTTCCCCGGGAGGGGGGAATTAGTTCTACCTATACCGTATGATTCCACCGGTTAGGTATACGAGTGAGAAGAAAAGGGAGGAGGCATTGTTTGTATAATATGTGAGAGTAATTCTTTTTAGTTAAAAAAAAAAGAGGCTATTTATGCTCCATAGAGATAAATAGTGACTTCCCTCACCTTTATAATACATTACTAATATATTTATTACTAAATAATTATATACCCAGACAGCATGTCACTTGATATACAAGTTTGATTGACTTTTATGATTTTATATTGTCTGGCAAATCATTGCGAAAAATAAATAACTGTAACATAAATTATGCAGTAAAGTATTTAATTTTACTTTTATCCATATCTTTTGTAATATAACTTTGTAATTTTAATTTTGTATGGGTACAAACTTGCTAAAACTATAACTTGTATAATCAATAAACTTGCAGCAATGCGTTTGATGCTTACACTTACGGTATCTACCTTATGCTGCGCATAAGCAGTACATTGACACGAAAAGTACCCTAGAACACCCACCTTATGGAGCACATTACATCATTTAAAGGAATGGTTACAGACGACACATCGTCATTTTTATAACTACTAACTTAGGTCATCGTTTGCGCATACATGATATGTAAACAAATCACTCAATTATTATAGCTGACGTTTTGCGCATTATAATATTAACATCTCATTCCTATCAATCATTCTTTCTGTTAATGCGATATCATAAATATCCCATCCGCAAGGAATAACATTAATTTGCGAATATATTAATAAAATATTAGTGACCTAATACCTAAAGTTCATACTAACCGAACTGGGTTTAACTCGATACCCTTAGTCAGCCATCTTTAAAGGATAGTAGTTATATTATTTTATTTATTAATTTATTAGGACTTAACTAATAATTTGGAGCTCACGTCTTGATAAATGCCCATTTAAATATATAATAAACTAACATGTATTATTCATTATATAATATATAACTCTATTTATTTTATATGCATTACAATTTCAATTATTATTAGAATCATAATGAAATATTAACTTAACAACTATATCTTAATAATTTAATTAATCTGGAAATATTTTTTTATCTATTATTTTATTATTTTTTCTATTTCTTAATATTTATATATTTAATTATTTATTTTTTGCCTATTTATATTCATTATTGGTGCATTTTATTATAATTTCATTTCAGCTATAAATATAAATTAAAATTGTTTAAAATTAATTTTTATATTATGATTTCATTAAGTCATTTATTAAAATTATTTTAAATTAATATTAATATATTTTTTATTTATATTATATTAATTTATTATTATTTTTAATTAATTTATTATATATTTTTATTAATATATTATTAATTTTATTATATTTAATTAATTATAATTTTTTATTTATATATTATTAAAATTTATCCTGAATTTTTATTTGTATATTTAATTCTATATATAATATATATATTTATTTTTTAAATTATTATTTATTTAATTAATAAATATTTTTTATTTTTTATTTAATTTATGTTTATATAATTTTTATAATTAAATTATATATTATTATTTATTTTAATATCATTAATTATTATTAATATATTATTAATATTAGTTATTATTATTATTTAATTTTATAATTTTTATTAATTATTAATTATTATCAATTAATTCAATTTAATTAATATTATTATATCATTATTATTATTAGTATTTAATTTATTAAATTCTGACGATGAATTAGTTTATTAAGTGAAAATATTCTCTGTTTATTATCTCATTTATTATATATTAATAGTTAATTAATTATTTAATTTTCGACATTGACTGGGTTACATTATTTATGTCCGGAATACGCTCTATTATTATTCCATTCTAGAAATTCCTAACACCCATTAAAATAGTCCTATTTTTGCTCCACCAATATTATTAATTTATATTAAAAGTATTTATTTTCACGTACCATATTTATTCCATTTAACCTTTATATTTACCTAATTATTATTTATATATTAATCATTAATTTCATTTTTTAATTATATTATATATTAACCTA
>JABUQX010076951.1:5000-42500 GCA_015478945.1 Trachelipus rathkii
TGTAAAGATCCGGCAGGAGAACCGGATTTTGAAATGATATCCGGAATGAGTAGGAGCTTTTTAAAAAGGCAGGAAATTCGACTGGAACCTGTTACACTGACCAACAAATTTAACTATTTTTTGTAACAAAAGTCAAACCAAGTGAACCTTATAGTATTTTTTCCTCTAAATTCAAATATGCTTTCAGAATTCCTATATCACGCAAGGATTTTTTGTGACATCCACTGAAAGTTGACATTACAATATTACGTATATGTTTTCAATACATACTGCACACAAAGAAGAACTAACTCACCTAAAAGGAAGAGGTGTAGGATTTTCTGGTGTTTTTGCCGTAGGGATGTCCTTCAATAGGTTTCAACAGTAATCATCAAGCATATTTGGACTCCACTTGCCTATGTACAGCTTTTTTATTCCGAAAATTTTCTAGTGTAACAGGTCACCACGTTCGTCGCCGATCGCTTCAAGATTTGCTAGGAAGAAATCCTGGTGCGGTTGCAAGAAATGGATTTTCAAAGACATGTTACATACCATGTCCTTGTAAGATTTTGAAAGATCGTCCACTACTTCTTTGTAGTTTTCTGCCTTATAATTCCCTAAGAAATTCTGACAAACTCTCTTGAATAACACCCATAAAGCTTTCTCAACCTGGTTCAAATTACCAACCTAGTTCTCATCTTGCATCAGCTCTCGCATTTGAAGTCCTACAAAGATCCCCTTTTTGATCTTTGCACTTCTAATCCCCGGGAATTTTCGTCTTAAGTATTTAAATTCAGAACCACTTATTCCATTGCTTTAACAAAGCTCTTCAACAGACCAAATATGATATGTAATGCAGGCAGATAAACTTTTTCTAGATCAGACAGTGGTTTGCTGGAAACATTTTTCATTCATGGATTAAGTTATGTACTACGGCATATTTGATGTTGAAGAGAACTGAGGCGTAATTCCACGATACAAGTGGCGCTACTTCTTCCGGCAGGATACTGCTTAGGTAGGATTCCCTCAGCTGGGCGCTAGCAGCCTCATGCCCCGACGCCACAGGAAACTCCCCAGTGACAACTTGCGCGCGAGCACACTCCGCTTATCCGGACCTGGAAGGGAGACGTCGAGTTGTAGAGCGAGCTAAAGCTGTCAGGTGAAGAGCCAGCGGATGTTGCACACAATTAAGGTTACAGGGACTGAGAAGGCTTCGACCACTCTGTACTCGTGGTGCAGTTGGTCCGCCACCTAGCACCAGTGAGCAAGCACGGTTACAGGCGGCAGCAGGATGACCGAACAAGAGGTAGAGCGCCCGCCCAGTTAAAAGAAACTTGTAGTTGAGTGGTTGCTTGCTGATGTTCGTTGTGCCACTCCATTGGCACATGTGACATTCTGCCAGGGTCACCAATTTTGAAGGGGTAAGTAGTTGTGTCGTTAAGAACCACCCCTTTAATAGAGAGTTATATTCGTTGTGTAAAGATTAGTTGAAAGTAGTTTGTCACAATAAATTAAAGTGGCGTTTCTTCCCAGAGGCTGCTAGTAGGTGTCGTAGTGGGCTAGCAGCCTCCTTGCCCCAGACGCCACATATATATATATATATATATATTATATACTATAATATACTATAGATTATATAATATGATATATATATATATATATATATATAGTATATAATATGATTACTATAATATATATAATATATATACTATATAAATATATATTATAAAGACTAGTATATATATATATATTATTATATAGTATTAAATATATGTATATTGTAAAGGTTGTTCGAATGCTGCCTGGAGGGCTAGATATTTGTGGGTTGTATATTATTGGACCATTGTCAGATCTTAATAATTTTTCATGCCAAGGAAAACTAAAAGGAATCCTCTCAAGCATTCATAAAATATCTTCATCACTATATTTTGGAACAAATGAATCGTCTTCTGAGAAACTGATTCTTTTTGGTTGCATCAAGTCTTTAAAGTAAGCCATTGATTTATAACATAGAAAATGTATATTATAATTATTAGTTATAAATCAAAGTGAGTCTTACATAATTACAGTTATTACTTCACCACTTTAAATTGCCATAATTAAAAGTATTAGGAAATGGTGAATCCATATTCATAACCTTATAGAGGATACATAGTGGAAAGTGCATTATCCAGGACATTAATGTTATGTGCTAAGATTTCAGCTACTTTCCTAGTTTACTGATAATTTCCTATGTTTATTTACTCATACACACAGTTTTAACATAATCAACTAGTGCTACCTTTACCAACGTTTAAAATAGTTCCCAAAGTTTGTTTTATTTCAAATAATCACTGGAGTAACAAGGAATTATATTAGTGATTTTGAATTCCATCTAGATAGGATAAAAGGAATTTCTTTACATTATAAAATAGTTCTTTCTTTCTAGTGTATAATTTTTAAATATAACAATAAACTAATCTCATGAGAACTATATATAATGCAAAAACTCAAGTAAATCTCTTACATTTATATTCAAAGACTACAAATTATTATTTATGAGTCAAATACATACATACAAGGTTATATCAGATATTTCCACAAATGATACCCCTTACATATACATCAGGCCCTTAAACAAGACCCACTTTAGTTTTGTATATAACTTATTTATTTTGTTACCTGTAAATTTATATTAAATTATATTTGTTTATATTGCAACAGCGTTAGACATGCATAATGATAAATACTTTGAAGCCCTGAGTGTCCTTATAACATTAAACTATATGTATGAAAATAGAAAATAGGTAATTAAGTAAACTATATGATATATCATATCCTAACAACTACTTTACAAGCTCATGCAATCTGTATCGCATGAGCTTTTTAACTTCCTTTTAATGATAATCAAACTTCCCTTTTCTTTACACCTCCAAGATCGCTATCAGAAAAAGCATATAAGATTATTTAATCAATAATAATCTTAAAGTTTATTGTTTAATTTATTTATGTAACCATACAATGGTTATATACAAATATAATTCCCTGACTCTGGTTCGTAATGTGTTTGGTGATCGTCAACATACCAATGATGGTTTTTTAAGTTGCAATTTCCCTTTTATATACATCAAGAAACAGAATCTCGAAACAGCGCTTTGTCACTATTAATTTATGATTCATTCTGAGAATGTTTTTAAACTTTAATTTGGATTTATATTGCCGGTATGCTCAACAACACTCGCGGACCAATTGTACTTCATATAAAAAGTATTTCTACTTCATATTAAAAGTAAATGCTTTGTTTCGAACTAGTGTGCACGTTAGGAATACTCAGTTCATGACTTACTCTCTTTCATAATGATATATTTAAATTTTTTCATAAGCTTGAGGGCTCTGTTTTCATTTATTAAATTTACTTCTAGTCTACTACTACTATTGTGAATATAGCTTCTGTGATGCATTTTATTATTAATATTTATTCACTGCATATTTTAGGCATGAGATTCTGCCTTTATTACATCGATTATGACTTCCATAAAAAAACATCTTGAAATTTTGCATTTGTTTAGAGTTATTCCCTGATGCATATATCATAAAAATTTAATTTTGTGTAAATCTCCACTATAATAATTATCACCAATAGCCGTTGGGATAGCTCCTCGTATCTTGTTATTTCGTAATGAAAAAGTCTTTGCACTGTAACTTTTTTTTATATATAGTCAAACTCATTTCATTTCCCGTAAATTTTAATTTACTAAAAACATTATTTAGATTTTTTATACCTGTATTTTAGATTTATAGTTTTGAACAAGATTTAGTTGGGCGTTATTTTATGGGCTATTTAAAACTACTCATCGGCAGCTCTAAAACTGTTGGCTTACATGTTCTGTGTCTTTCTATATACGAATAATTAGTTAAGGAGAGATATCAAGTCTTTACAGACATAATTTGCTAAATTATGTACATTAAAACCTTTTTTTTTTAATAATTAAGGAGCTCTTTTAGTTACTTTATAACAGTGTCTATAACATGAACGTGGAGAGGAGAGTCGAGAGTCTTTTATCGAATTTCTTTAAATAATAATAATAATAATAATAATAATAATAATAATAATAATAATAATAATAATAATAATAATAATAATAATAATAATAGATTTTGTATTTATGGCAAAAATTATGTAAAATATGTAAAGACTTTTAACATGTAATTTTGATTTCACGAGTAGGCATAAAAATCAGTAAATTTGGGAGACGAGAAAGTGGGCACTACTTTCGCTACTGGTCCTGATGCTTAAAACGCAGGAAAACAATTGTTACCAAATAAATTATAATTATTCACTATCATGTCCGATGTATTTTAATTCAGAGAAGAATTCACAATCTTTGAGAAAAAGTGTTATGGTAAGTTTTTTTTTCTTTTAGCCATTGTTATTCCTTTGTTATATGTAGGTTATTATTTTTAGTATTTCGTATTTAGTTTCCATAATCATTGCTTGATATATAACACACTATCACCCTCAAGACATTCGTTCACTGACTCAACCACTTTTTCTTTGGCTCCCAGCCGGTGGATTCCCAAACACACTCACCACTCATACATCCGCTTAAACCAAACCGCACTTTCTCATCTCATCCTCTCCATTGAACCAAAAGCCATCCAACGTACTTTTTAGTTCATTCTCTTTACCCTTCTCACCAACCACTTACACTCCTCTAATAGGTTCATTTCCTACATTTTATCACATTCTTTCACACCTAACACGCCCCTAGATTGTCCATCTGAACATGTTGAACTTAGATTCTATACCTCTTATTCCAGATCATAGTCTCACTACTATACATTAACACAGGTAACAAACCATATATCCTCATGTAAGAACCTAGCGCAACTCAAGACTTAGTCCCTTTACGTCCACCAACGATTAATTGCACCAGAGCCACCTTCCTGCATTCACAACTTTTTACTACACTCTCATCATCCGTTCCCTTTCTCATCCAACATCTCCTTAATATTTAAAACTCAGACACTTTTCCCGCTGCTCACCATCTAACATTAACTTCACATCGAGGACTGTCCTCACGCACAACATAATTTTACTCTACTCTACGTTTACTGTCAAACCCCCTCCATTTTTACAACTCCCTCTACAAAAAGTCAAGAAACCTCCTCTCAAAAACTCTCAGAACTCTACCACTCTAAAAGCACCTTGTTCTTCACCAATCAGTCCTTCAGTCAACTCGACGCACTCTTTTCGACCAAAATACCGCATATATCTTCCCTACAACACTCCAAAAAATTTAATTCCCCTATAATTCCTACAGTTCCCTTTTATTCTCCCTTACCCTTATATTAAGGGTACTATTACTGCTCTGCTTCAATCCCTCGAACTATGCCCTCCATAAACGCTTTATTACACACTTCCAAATCCAATCAATCAATCTCGCCTCCGTCCTTGGTCATTTCACAGTAATTTCATCTAACCTGCAAGATTTACCATTCTTCAACTTTCTTACTCTACCCATTACCTCTTCCTTGCTAATGACCTCGTCCCCAAAATACCCATTCCTTCTTGCAGCATATATATATATATATATATATATATAGAAAGATAAATATATAGAAATATATATTTATATATAATTAGATATATAATTATATATAATATATATATATATTATATATATATCATATATATATATATAATATATATATATATATTATATGTTTAAAAATGAGATTAAAGGGAATCTGCTTAGAATATGAATAAGGATGTGCTTTCTGTAACAGATTAAATAGGTGTGGAGAGTGTGGAAAGAAACAGGTCAAAGTTGCAGGATGTAACTGTCTTGAGTAGTGTGCTAGAAGAATGTGTTGGGTATTGATGGTGCTGCAAGAAAGGAATAGGTAATTTGGGATGAGGTCATTAATAAGGAGGAGGTAATGCGTAGTAGAGTGAAAAAGTTGAAGAATGGTTAAAATCTGCAGTATAGATGAAATTACGGTGAAATCATCAAGAACGGAGCGATTTGGTGATAAAATTGGAATTGGAAATGTTTAAAAAAGATGTTATATAGTTAAATTTTTAGGATTTGGAGGAGGAGAGCAGTAATAGTACCCTTATATAAGGTAAGGGAGATAAGGGAACTGGGTAAAAATTATAGGGAAATAAGTTCATTGTGTGTTGTAGGGGAAGGGTATATTGCTTGGTATTTTGTCGAAAGAGTGCGTCGAGTGACTGAAGACTGATTGTGAAGAACAAGGTGCGTTTAGTGAAGTGGTAGATGATGTGTGGATTCAAAATCTTACATTGAAAAAATGTATTGAGAAAATTGAGGAAGAAGAAGAATAAATTGTATTTAGGTTTATGGATTTGCAACAGGCGTATGATAGAGGTTTAATAGAAGGTCCTCTGTGGTAGGTGTTAGGATATATGGTGTTGGTGGTAGGCTTCTGAATGGAGTCAAAGTATGTATGACGATTAGGAACCGACCGGGGCTCTCCTTGGTTATTCAATTGGTGATTGGTTTAGGATTAACAGCCGAGTAAGACGGGTTGGTTATGTCTCCTTGTTTTATCAATTTGTATATGATGGCGTTATCAAAGATTCGAGGTGGCGATGGCAGAAATGGTGTTAGAATGGTGGAGAATGGAGAAGAGTGGAGGGTGCCTACCGTATATACTCGTTAATGATTGGTTCTGTGTGGCGAATCTGAAGAGAGTTCTCGAGAGGATTGGTAGAGAGATTTGGCAGGGTGTGTAAAAGGAGGGGCTGAAAGTAAACGTGGATAAGAGTAAGGTTATGGTTGTGAGTGAGGACACTCCTCCGTAGTGTGAGTTATGTTAGATGGTGAGCAGCGCGAACAGTGTCTGAGTTTAAATATTTAGGTATATGTTGGATGATAAGGGAACGGGACGATGCAGAGTGTAGTAGGAAAAGTTGTGGAATTTGAGGAGGTGGGCTTGGTGCAATTTTAAATCGTTAGGTGAATGTAAAGGACTAAGTCTTGAGTGTGCTAGGCTCTTACATGAGGGTAGTTGTTACCTGTGTTATTGTATAGAGTGAGACTATGGTCTGGAATAAGAAGGTATAGATCTAAAGTTCAATGTGTTCAGATGGACAATCTTAGGGGTGTGGTAGGCTGTGAGCACAGAATTGATAAAAATGAAATGAACATATTAGAGAGTGGTCTTGTGTGAAGAAAGGGATAAATGAGAGAATAAAAGAAAGTACATATTAGAATGGTTTGGTCATATGAAAGGATGAGATGATAGTCGTGGTAAGCGGATGTATGTGGCGGTGTGTTGGAACCGACGCTGGGAGACGAAGAAAAAGTGGATTGAGTCAGTAAACGAATGTTGAAGAGAGAAATCTGTTTGGTAGAGGCGAGAGAAAAGGTGTTTAACAGGAGTGAATGGCGGCGGATTGTTGAGGGGGTATGGTTGTGGCCCACTGGGCCAAGGATGAAAACCCTTACCTTGACGATTCAACCATATGAGGTCCATCCGCGTCCCATGAAGTTAGCGGTGGATTTCTGACTGCGATTGAGTTCTCGCCTGAATAATGGTACTGAGGGGGCGGGTTAAGGGGGCTTTCTTTTCGACTATTGTCATATTCTCCACTGCTTTTCTTTTCCGATGCTCGTTACGCACGTTACTCCTCACATTCTTGGGAAAATAGAAGGCAGATAAAGGAAGAAGAAGATATATATATATATATATAATCTATATATATATATATATATATATATTATATATATATATATATATATATATATATATATATATATATAGTATATATCCTAAATTTTTAGACGGACCACTTGTTCCCAGTGCTTCACCATCTAACATATCACTATCTTCCTCACTTACAACATAACCTTTACTCTAATCTACGTTTACTTCAAACTTTCTACCAATTTCTCAAACTCTCTTCAGATTCTCCACACAAAATCAAATCATCCGCATATAATGTAGGACACCCTCCACTCTCCTCTTCCATTCTCCAATCATTCTAACACATCCCCTACCACCCCCACCTCCAATTCTTTTATAAACCCCATCCATACACAATGAATAACCAAGGAGACAACAATCCCTGCCTCACTCCGCTATAATATTAAAACCATTCACTATTCGACTCTGTTTATTCTTTACATACGCTCACAATTCGTTGATAAAATCTGCGAAACTAAACTGAAAAATATATAGTGACAGAAATGAGATTTTAGATAATCTAAATGTATTTATATTATATTATATTATATAATATCTAAAATTATATATATATATAAGATATATATATACTAATCATAAAGTTAATATGGGAACTCTATATATATATATAATAATATAGTAATTATTATATAAATTTATATAATGTTACGTCACACCAATTAAAATATTGTTTTATGTAAATTTGCAAAGTAGTTCTTATAAAGATTTCATCCAGAGCGGTTGTTGTTTTATTTTCTCAATGGTAGCAGAGCTTAATTGAAAAAAATGAAGAATATGACTGAATCAGAATGAGGAAAAACTAAAGAAGACTACGGAAGATAAGAGGACTTCAGAAGAGAAGGAGACAGCGAAAAATGATGGAGACTACAGAAGAGGAGACAATGAAAGGGAAGACTACGGAAAAGAAGAGGTCTTCAGAAGAGAAGGAGAGTGAGAAAGAATGGAGGGGTCCAACGGGAATCAGCGGAGTGGACGGCAAGGCTGTGGTGGTGAAACATGGAAGTTCTATTAGAGAGTTGGATGGGATGCATATTGCAAGAATTGGAAGAGAGCTGGAAGAGAGGAAAGATGAGGGAAGTAAAGAGAGATCGGAAGAGTTGGAGAAGTCTGAAGCGAGTAGAGAAGAGGAGATGGAGAGACATGATTTTGATCGGATTAATGAAGGGAAAGGGGGAGAAGAAGAAAGAGAAGGGAAAGGAGGAGAAGAAGGGAGAGAAGGGGGAGAGAAGGGGAAGGAGAAGGGAAAGAAGGAGAAAGGGAAGAGAAGAAGAAAGAAGGAGAAAGGGAAGAGAAGAAGAAAGAAGGAGACGAAAAAGGAGAAAAAGATCCAACCGAAGCCAAGATGGGAGAGAAGGCTTCAACCGAAGTCAAGAAGGGAGAAAAGGCTTCAGTCAAATTCAAGAAAGGAGAGAAGGCTCCAACTAAAGCTTTAACGAACCAAGAAGAAGGATGATAAGATTCTACGGACCAATAAAAAGAAGAGAAGAGAAAAATTGGTAAATCACGACCCATAAATAGAAGAGAGAAGAAGAAAAATGGTAAGATATTAAAAACCTTAAAAAAAAAAAAGAGAGAGAAGGAAAAATTGTTTAGCTGATAAAATCTACTAAAAAATGTGTGAATAATATATATATTATATTATATAGATAATATTATATAATTATATTAATGTTACTCAAAATAATATTAAAATTATTGTTTTATGTAAAATTTGCAAAGTGTTCTTATAAAGACTTCATTGAAAGCGGTTGTTTTTCTTATTATCTCAACTCAATCGTCATTATACTTTTGATTCCAGTCAGAAGCTTACCACCAACACCGTAATATCACTAACACCTGCCATAGAGCTTCCCTATTAATTCTATCATAGCCTGTGTCAAATCCATAAAACCTAAATTACAATTTATTCTTCTTCTCCCTATTTTCTCAATCATTTGTTCAAATAAGATTTGATCCACACATTCCTCTTCCACTTTCCATCGATGCTTGTTCTATATATTATTATTATATAATATATATATATACATAATATAATATATAATATATATATAATATATATTTATATTATAAATATATATATATATATATATATATATATATAAATATATATATATATTATAATATATATATATATATATATTATATTATATAATATATATATATATATTTTTTTTTGACAGACATATCTTCAGTCCTGGCACAGTCACTAAAAAATACTATTATTTATTGGTGATGTAAATGTATGAGAGAGTGTATTTGTTGGTCACTGAAAACTATTCCTCAAAATCATAAAACCGTAAAAAGGAACTACTGAATTTAAAGATATGAGGTAAATATTGCTTTTAACTTTTATAAAATTAGTTCTCTGACCTCTTTTCAGATCTTATATAAATATTTGCATATATGTGGGGTTCTATATTTCTAAAATTTATCTTTTCTTGCGATTCCCAGATTGAATTTATTCATGTCGTCAAGCCAAACCCTGTGTAGATTTTTCTATATATATACTATATATATATATATCTATAGTGTTAAAAAATAAAAATTAACTTAGGTTTTAGAAATTTCTTTGTTCCTCGAATATAGCAGAAAAAATTTAAGAAACCGTAAGCTTTGTATATTATATATTCGCCACCCTTTTCTTACTTACTCGACAAAGTTGGAATAAACGCAGTTCTGTTCCAAGAACCTTTAGTTTCATAATGCTCCTGAACGCCCCACACGTATTGGTAAGGTTTGAATTCAGTGTTTTAAGAGCCACCTCTACATCGACCTCTTAATTTCTGTACCTTCCTATTCCACTTTACATCTAAGATTATGACCCTTACCAATACGAATTTACCTTAGATCTATAAGAAATCACACGGTGGCTCTCTGCACACACGTCCCTCTCTCCAACCGTTTTTCACGCTCAAAACCTTTAAGACCTTATTCATTCGTTGTTCCTGAACTCATTCTTAATGACTCACACGATCCCATAAACGAAATCCTCTTTCATCAATCAAAACCCGAATAACCGAAATCTACAGATCCTATACCTCTTATTCCCAGACCATAGACCTCCAATTACCCTATACACTTAACATCAAGTAACATATCCCTATCCTCATGTAAGACCTGCCGCTATCTCAAACTAGTCTCTTACATACTCACCCAACCCGATCTTAACTGCACCCAGCCACCCTCCGCTCAACCCTTCCTCACTCAACCTCGGCCCTCTCTCATCCCGTCTCTTCCTTTCGTTCTTCTTCATCCAAAATTATATCTCCAAATATTAAACTAGACATTCTGCAGCTCCTCTTTTCTCTCTACCACACTTCTCTATATACTATATATACTACTCACCACATTCTATCTTAATCCTTTCCTTATATTTCCCCCCTCATACTTATCTATCTATCTCTTATACACTATCCCACCCTATCCTACTCTATTAAAATGATCTAAATTATTTACAACAAAAAATGAGTGAAGTACATAACATATCATACATATAATTACTTTTTAAAATTTGCTCGGTCGTTATATACTACTATTCTTATTTTCTCCCCCTACTACTATCTCATTCCTCCATACTACTCCTTATATATCTCAGCGTACCTATATATACTCCACCTTTCTATACTTTATACTCATTATACTTATATATCCTTTCCGTTCTCCACCTCCTACTATATACCTTCCTATACCTTATATAGACCCTACACACGTTATTTCCTATCTTCATCCTATATATTCCCTATACTACTATCCCTATATACTATATCTCCACTATTATCTCTATATATATATACTCTATATATATATCCTCATATCTTCAACCATTCTCATATAATATCCTCTCAATATAACTCATAATACATACACATCTACTATACCCTATATATATTATATATATATATATTTAACCCTTTTCATGCTTCATCAAGCCCGAAGTTTCTACAGTAATCAAATAATTTCATGATCTCCCACAAACAAGTCTAGAAAATCCCAAGATTTATCGGATCAGTTTCTGGTTTTCCCTGCCATGTTGCTGCATTCAGGATACTTGTATTGATACAATCTACATATATCCTATATATTTCAATCCCTAGCCTACACTCTATTCCATACTATCATTATTCATATTATAACTTATCTTCTTACATATATTATCTTTATACTACCTCTTAATATCTATTCTAATAACCTATTACTTACTCTTCAATACATACTACTCATTACACTTTCATACTCTTCTATGCACTTCAAAACTCTTAATAACTATACACTTTACACTTCTATATACTTTACATTTCATATATACTTGTGCACTATCAAGCACCTTCTAGTGAAGGCAGAGGTAAAGAGATCAAGTATATGGAGATCCCACAGAGCTATCCGAATCTGCACAAACGTACGAGACTCACCACATCCTGTACAGAGCCTAAACCTCAGAATTCCTCTCTTCATAGCATCTCAGCAAGCAGCGAAGAAAAAATCACCTGACACAAAAGTACGCTCACAAACTCCTCGTTACGTCTCGCACACACAAAATCCCGTGGACCTCATCCGCAGCAATTACCTATAGAATGTTAATAGAAGCATAATCAACCTCCGTATATTTGAAGGAAGAGATTCACCATCACCATAAGAGCCAAAAATACCAACTGATAGTACCTCTCTCCATGCCGTACACCTTCACAGCCACTCAAATACAAAAACATGACCTCCTACGTCATGATAACGCACAACTAAATGGCATAACATAAAGACCCCACATGAATGATAGGTCTTAACATTTCCCCTTCATCGGACCGTCTTACCAACTCAATCCCCCACTCAAGTAATCTATCAACACACTACATCCATAACTTCGAATAGCAACAAATTAGATTTCCTATTGTCGGACTAGCGGCAACTCTTTTACTGACACCACCACTCACAACAAAGATACACTCCGTCCGTTCATACCAAACCATTTTATCATACGCTAAAAAGAACCAATTCATCCACTGACGTAGTCACTGAGCTTTATCAACCATCCAAAAGTTCACCACGAATCTGCTGATACGCTAAACCAGTGGATAGCCACTTAACTATGACTGATACCTCTCCAGGTATCATACTTAGAGCATATATTACGTAACTATTATTCACCTACAATGAAATCCTACTACACCTTACTGATAAAAATCGTCCTATATAAGAGAAGAGTAACTACCGACACATGCACGCAGTCTTTAAGACGAAATTAGTAACTCTGATGATGTAGCCGAAATAAACAGGTATCGTGGCTCACCTCTGTACCTACTCGCGTCATATCTCCACCACATTAAATAACAATATTGTTAGACTCAAACGTCTATTTCATATAGCCACAAGTTTGGAGCCCACAATATTAACTTACAAAAAATAAATTTCTAAAACCAAAGGAAAAATTCATTCCTGATCCAATTAACTACTCATCTTGTCGCTGCTAATCTTCACACAGAAAAAGTTCACCAAGCAAAACGACAAAAAAATATAAATGTAAGTATTCTTTCAATTTCTATACACTAGCGTATCAAAATAATATTAAGACCAATATCAATAAGACTAGCAGATGTTTGCAGTATGCCATGGTAGAATCAAATGGCAAAAGGAAATCCTCAGATGCTGATTTATTTTTTTTAGAATTTAATGTGGTTTTAAGTGTTGAAAAATGACATATTTTTAAACACAATATCGTAGTTAATATATCACTTCCTGTACATATTGTGTGTGCATTTCGTGTAATATATCTCATTCTTTCGTAATTCGTTAGACTAAACATATTATTTTTGGTGACATTCACTTATAATAGTTTTTTTTTTTAAGTATCTATGTTGATATACGTTTGGGTGTTCTATTCAGCCAACATATGTCGTGAAGATTGCTCGAGGTTTACGGAACCGAAACCGGGTCAGATCTAATAAATATAAATATGCCTCCTACTTTCTTTGTAAAGTTAATTCTCTGATTATATATTAAGGAAATTAAATGATTATCACAAGAGAAGAAAATATTAAGGGAATTGGAAGTAAAACTAAAACTGTAATATTAAAATCAAATTTCTTTAGGTTGTTATGCTATATTATGTATTATTATATTATTATTAATTATTGATTATTATTTATTATTGATTATTAATTATGTATTATTATTGATTATTTATTGATTATTATTAATATGATTATTACTATTTATTATTAATTATTATTATTTATTATTATCATCAAAATGCATCATCATCCAGACGGGGTTGTCATCATCATCATCAATTCATCATCATCAATGTCATCATCATCAATCATCCATCATCATCATCATCATTATCATCATGCATCATCATCATCATGCATCATCATCATCATCATCATCATCATCATCATCATCAATCATGATCATGATCCGTCATCATCCATCATCATCAATCATCATCATCAGTCATCATCATCATTCAAATCATAATCATCATGCATGCAGCATCATCATCAAAGTCATCATCATATGCAATCATCATCAATCATCATGCATGCATGGCATCAATCATTCAATCCATCAATCATCCATCAATGCGATCATCATCATCATCATCCATCATCATCATCATCATCGAATCGCCTAACGATCATCATTATCATCATCACGATCATCATCATCATCATCATGTCATCATGCATATCATCATCATCATCATCAATCCAGTCGATCTCATATATTTTTGCCCGCAGAACTGGGTAAGGTCGTGAGGCATTGCATGCGGAAATCAGAAAGAGCTAGAGAGAGAATAAGCAGTTGGTAGAAAAAGAAAGCTCAGACTTACCGCCCCTCTATACCTTTTAGTAAGAATTCGTTGCAGTCAGAATAAATCCATCCTAGGACCTCAAGAGACTACGATACGGTACGCCTCTACTATGTGCATATAGTTCAGTGTAGGGTTCATCCCTTGGCCCTAGGCTGTGACACAATTAACTCCCTCTCACAAAACCCGCCATTCTCCTCCTGATCATGCACTTCTCTCGCCTTGCCAAACTTCACATTTCCTCTCCTCCAGACATTCCGTGTTTACTGAAGCTCGAATCCACTTTGTTCTTCGGATTCCGGTCCACCGTCGGCGCCCCGAGCGCCCGCGCGAATCATACACCGCGCTCACCCAACCGAGCTATCATTGCATATTTGGGGTATCTTTACCGACAATGACTAATCCATTTCATAGTCTTTCGATTTATTCTCCTCGTCATTTATTGCTGCTTTCTGTTACACCACATGAACTGCGGTGTCGTAATGTACGTTGGCAGTTCCTCAGTGTTTGATCTGAGAAAGTTCTTCTCACATCCGATACACGCCCCTAAGTGTATGTACCATTTGCTTAAGACGTTGAAACTTTGGTAGGATCTATGTTAATCCGTCGGTTAGGTGATTGGTGCAGGGTGGTATAGACGCGAGATATAGAGGAGGATGCTGTGCGGATTCTACTTTAAGTGATGGTGTAGTGCAGTGTTAGAGCATGCTTAGGATGGTGGTTGTGATCAAATTGGTCGAGGTCATGAGTGTCGGCTGGTCGTGTGGTGTGCATGTGGTGAAGACCCTAGGGGCCCGTCAAGACTTAGGTGCCTTTCACAATCCACCAACGCGATTTAGAATGTGCGCAGGCCACCTTCCTGCCATTCACGAATCATTCCTATTATCATGTTCTGCGATCAATTATGTTTGTGATACCATCAAAATCAAAATATCCAGTAGAATATTTAAACTCAGACAGACTTGCTCCAGCTGCTCACTGTCGATGCTGTACAAACTTCCACAGACGCGGGAGGACTTTCCCACGACTCCGTACAATAACCATAACCGAGTTTCACTCTTTATCTTCGTTTACTTTCATACCCCTCCCTTTTACACACTGGGCCAAATCTCTCTACCATCCCTCTCAAACTCATCTGTCAAAATTCCATCCACACAAAATGTTTATTGATTAGTTATTTATATTTTAATAATTATTGATATTTTATTCATATATATATGTATGTAATTATTATTATATATTATTATTATTATTTAACAAATATTTAGTAAATTGGAAAACAAATGGAATTTGAATGTAGAATGTAGATTAGGAAGGGTCCAAAAATTTTTAATATTTTAGCAAAGATTATGAATGCATGTATTATGTTTAATTAATATTTTATCAATTTATAGTACTTTGTGTGCTGATTTCAGAAATGACATGTTAATTATTTTTCCTTTGAAAGCCACTGTTTCAGCGTGCCTAAATCATCAGATTTACCGATAGGAACGAAGGTGACGTATCACCTGTGAGGCTTAAAATTCATAGAACAGGCTAAGCAGGCTGGGGGATTGTAGAAGTATGACCTTTCACTTCGCTTAAATGCTCGTGTCTTGATACTGCAAATTAACTAACAATGTGGCAGTTATAGCAAATGAACTACAACTAAAAAACTTTGTGTGCTCCTCTAGCAAGGAAAGCGAAGGAACTAAGAAAAACACTCACACAGTTTGAAAATTTGTATATAAGAAAATATATGAATATAAGTGAAAAACAAAAGTACATCCCTTTCTTTATTTTTGATCACAGATATAACGTTCAGTCAAGTCAATAAAAATATAGGAAAAAATTAATGAAATTTAAAATAATACTAAGTATAATTAAAAAATATATAACCAACTAATACAATATTTCAAATACAAACAAATAAAAATTAGATTATAGAGGAACAGGAACGCCTTTTTCTTTTTATTTCATACAATAATTAAACAAAATAACAAATAATTAATAATAATTGCATAAACAAAAATATAAATATAATAATACAAATGTAAATAGATAAGATATACTCAATATAAAGTCCAATATTAAGTAATTAAATACAACACAAAAAAAACCTTTTATCAAAAAATTCCAAATTTCTCTTTATTTACAACTTTCAATTTTTGGGGAGGTTTTCCTTGTTTAAGGGTTTGTGTTCCCATTTAAGGGAAGGTTTTCTCATTCATGGGGTGGGTTTCTCGGTTCAATGGGGAGGTTTTTCACTCTGGTGCTCAGGGGAGGGTATTTTTTTTCTTAGAAAAAACACTAACAGGATTTTAAGTGGAGGAGGAGAGAAGCGTACCCTCCTTGGGACACCAAAGTACATACGAAATAGGTATGCCTTCGTCTCTCCTATAGAAATTATCCATTACGGAGATAGGTGACGGCTGCAATTATGGCCGCCACAAATCCTCGCGACTGAGAAAAATACTATTTCGAAAATCAGAAAAAATTAATTAATGATAAATCCTCCGTAAATTCCTTCTCAGTCGTAAGAAGATAACATAAAAACTGAACGATGAGTCGTCATTTCCACACATGAAGGCCCCGGGAACATAAAAAGACTTGGCCACTAGTGAGAAGTCTATATATCATTCTCGTATATAAGTTGGTAATGTTGGGAGGAAGGGAGGGAGATATAGAATCTGTCGCATATTAACAAGTAACCCAGTAACACCCTTCTCTCCTTCTCTATAATGTATACACAAGAAAGTGATGCGAACGGTGTGTTTAAGTAGTATGGTTGGGCGTTACGCTGAGAAGTTGCATGCTGGTCTCTCTTAGCGCTTTCTGGGATTTGTTAACTCTCCCGCTATACAATAAATTTAAACGCACACGTGATCAGAGTGCCATAACAAATCTGGAGAGAAATTAAGTATAAAAAAAAAAGGTTAAAAACTCCACAAATATCATAACAGGACAAAGATTTGATTAACCAGTTCACAAACTTTTCAAATGGTAAAGCAATCAGTACTGATCATCAGAAGGCACAGATATAAATAATGAATAATAGATGAATTTATATATGAATAAGAAGATAGATTGAGTATTAAGATTGTGACATTCCATAGAACCGTAAGAGCCTATAAGCATAAAGCAGAAAGGTAATTATAAAGTGTAACATAATATAATAAAACACAAGGAATATATTACTATTACTAGTAAAAGATTCTATAACTCACAAAGATCCAATGAAAACATATCACCATTACTAAATTTAGAAGGATATTTCATACTGTAATAGAGTGAGAAAACACAATCAATTGTAACTATGACGATTTCGGTGATGGAGCTTCAACCCCAGACAAAAGTCTTAGCATAATGTAACAAGTGAAGTACCTAGGATGAAGCAGGAAATGTCTTATGAGAGAGATTTATACGAAGATGTCAAGAATTGTGAATGTATGAAGATTGATGATCTTGAACCATTATTAGAATAATTGGAGAGATTAACCACAATTAGAGTAATAATATTTTGATTGGGTTACAGAGAGCAAGAAGGAAAAACGAGATATACATTACGAGCTCATAACACGAGAGATTGATTGCGTTGATGAACAATATATATATATATTGGATAGAGAGTTCTATATATATCGAATCAGTAAATAATGAAATCAATAATAAAAAAGTTATATACTTTACGATCGGAACAGAGTCATGAAAAAATTTAGAAACATTAGATATAAGTATTCTATATATCACTTTATACTTAATTTAATGATGATATAATTATTATTATCACCGTTATTATAAAAAAAAAAATCAGATCTCAAGGGTTCTTGTCACAGACCATACCACTCGTTAACCAAGTCCACACTCTAGTTCACCATGCTGTCACACTATACTAATATTTGACCTATTGTTCTCTTGTGATTCGCAGTACATACACAAATTATTATAACTAGCTCTCAAGTATACTAACTATTTACTACTTGGTGCATCTTATTCCTCAAAGTTTGGTGAGATATATGCCTTACATTATAGTTTAAAATTAATACCTTTGCACTCTCTCATTATAATTATTAGAGATATAGCTTCCTACATCGGCTATTAATAATCGTATCTTTAATCTATCTTTCTCAATCTTCGCACTGCAAACTATTTCCTAGAGAACTGCAGTCCTACATTTTTTTCCTAATAACCCTCTATTCTCGAACATCTAATAATCTTTACTTCCATTTAATTTTCTCAGTAAACTTCTACTTATCCAATCTACAATTAAAACTTTTTAAAAACAATCTTCTCACCAACTCTCCCACTCTCTCACACCTCTTTAATATTACAGATCAAATAATAAGAAAGTCAAGGACATGGTTCTTTCATCTCATAATCCAGGGTATTTATTGAAGTGGGGGCACAGCAATGTCATTCTTCATTCTTCCACCAGAAGATTGTCGTGTGATGGATCTTCTTAATTTGACATTAAAACACTCATTCACAAATAAAAAACATCAACCAACACAGGTAAAAGGAAATTGAAAGTGGTACGAACAACCACCAGAGATACAGACACTTTAAATGACCACTGAAGAAAACAGGCAGAGAATGATTATATTAAACGACGTAGGACGCATGAGATAGTTGGTGCTATTAGGTAAACTATTGTTATAATCATATCAACACCGGTATGCAATCGAGCGACTGATCATCTTATACGAGAAGAAAAATGTCGCACAGGTGAGACGTAGACCTTTCTTTAAGGGTGATTAGGGCAAACTGTTTACCAAACGACAGCTCTGGAGAAGATGAAAGATATGGTAATGAGATAGCGACGATGAGGTGTGGTATAATAAGACACAAAAGTATAACTTTAGAGAATCGCCACATATTGGAGCGCGAATTGAAAAACTTAATTGGGTAAAATTAACTGAATCAGAAGGGAGAAGAAGATTTTTCATAGAAAATAATAAAACAAATAAAAAAAAAAAAGTAATTTGGGGGCCATGTACAATGATTTAAATTGCAAAAGTATCGATTGAAACGACAAGAGATGAGAAGAGTAGTCTTGGAGAAGATCATCAGTGTACGATGCAATCGCGCTGCAGAATGTTAGAGACTCTCAAAAGGTTTATCAATAACAAATGGAACAATTGAATATTAGGTTAGACTAAGAAAAAACTGGTATGTAAACCCCGTCCGTATTAGATCGAACTTCGCTTGTGAAGGTCATTAAATTACTGAGAGATATCTCTTATTCTGTCATCATATTTGTAATTATTAATTTAATAGACGATGTAGCAAAAAAATAAGTTTATGAGTTCTGGTGTGTGATTTGTTTTATTGTATTGAATAATAGGATATGTGGATGGTCTATATACGTCATACACACGAAGAGTAATCTCATATACACTAATTACGATTTGGTATAATTTTGTGTTGGTTTGTTGGAGTTTGTTGATAAAAAGTAGGATACGTGGTTATAGAGCTAAGCTTAAATACCACTGGTATAAGAAAGTGTAGTCTATCATTATTTGGTGTAATCGTGTGGATTGATATAGTGTTGAAATGAAGATTAAGAGTTAACAAATAAATTATTCTTATGTTTCTTTGTTTTTTAGATTGCAGCCGCGTGCTGATCATAAAAATCCTTTCTGGATAAGGAAGCGCCTGATACCTGTACATAGAAATAAAACATTAATCCAATATTAAAAAGGAATAAAGTCTCGAAATACTCAATATATCTGAAGATATTAGACTATTTTAAGTATATACTTCATGAATGGGTAATCTGAGTGTACTTGAGAACACTTATTTCTCATTAAGATTGCTCCTTAATCTTGTGTTATATATTTTATTATAACCTTTATTTAGTTTTCTAACGAATTAGTTAAGTTACTTTAAGCGAGTTAAAATCAAATCATACATATATTTTGCGAATTAATAATCATTTACGTTAGCAACTTGTTTGTGTGTGTTGGTTTCATTTTGGAATGCGCACCTGGAATTCGGGTGTTAATTTACCATATAATTTAGTTTTTTCCAATTCCTCAATATTGAGTCTCATAGACTTTTTTCTGATGCACTTATAGTTTGGCAATACTTTTAAAAAGTCTACATCGACAGATGAGGATGCTGTCTTATGAAATCATCTGATTATTCGATGAGTTGGAGGTGTAATGTAGAGCAATAACAGTTTGAATTCTAGTGTTAGTTATACGTTTCTTTGTTATATGAGGTTGGAGATGTGTAATACGTTATTTATATCTGATGTGGTGTGATGGAGCGGGTGTTTATGTGGTTGTCTTATTTTTTTGTTTTTTATGTTGTTTAATAGTTTGCTGGTGGCCGAGAGATTAGAAGAGATAGTTATTAAGTTAGGTGCCATTAGAGAAGAGGGCAGAGGTATAGATATAGGAGTGTGGCAGTAACGTTTATAATTGGGGTGTAAGGAGGGTGGGTAATTTTTTTTAATTTTTATTTTAATGTATATTCAATACAATTGAATAATTATAGGGTGAAGTAACTAAGTTATAGCATTTCATGTATTGTTGTGATTATTCTTGGCGGCTATATTTTTTGTTAGATACTTGTGTTTATGTGGAGAGCGAGGTTAGGTAGATTTATCTCTTCAACAAAGAGTTCATTATTTTTTTGGTTACTGATTGGACTTTGTACACTAGTGACATGGAGAATATTTGGTTTCACAATATTACCGATTTGTTAGACATACATTTTTATTTGGAGAGATTAGTGTGTTTTTATGATGGTTAGTTCTCAATATATCCCAATGGAGTATCACCTAGTGATAAGTATCAGCGGGTTTGTTTGGGATGAGTTATTCTTTCAGAAATGTTCATATTTATTTATTTATCTTTATATGTAGATATGGATTTGAGCTTAATCTATCAATTTTTTCTATATGTATATTTTGTGTATACAAGTATTAGTCTAGTTCAAAGAATGTCTATTGTTTTTTGTGTGCTTAACCATCATAATTATTAAATATAATTTCCAAACAATTACTCTCAAAACACTATATGTTGAGCATATTCCGATATATATTAGTGAAATACTTAGTACTAGTATATATTATTTGAGGTTGAACAGCTGTTCATAATTATCATATATTACACTTTACATTATAACTCATGTTACACTTTATTTTACAGCTTATGTTATAGCTTGTTACATTTTACGATTCAGCTTATGTTACAGATTAATGTTACATGCTTTTCACGGTGAATTTTTTTAACTTGTATCAGTATCGGCTATTCGATAATTAATATTGAAAATTTAATCTTATGATTAATTGTTATGTAATGTTTTACATACTATCGTAAATCATATCCTTCTATTATTCCCCAGGATCTTTCAGTTTGTTAGGGAAGAACATAATTGAGTGGAACAGATCCTAGAAGAGTAATAACATGACTACATAGGTGAAACAGATCCTAGAAGAATAACATGACTGAGTAGAACACTTCTATATACTAATTTGATTTAGTGATGAACTTTCGTTGCCTAATCTATGTCAGTAAAATCCACCCTAGACTTTCACGGGGCAACTCGAGATCCGGATCCACTCTACTATTATTGTGCAGTCTGGTCAAGTGGTAGTGTGATTCATCTTTGCGCTTAGGCATTCCATTATGGATTGTGTGTAGTTTCTATTCATTGCCTAATGAATGCTGTATGCAGACCGGTGCGATTTTATTTTCTTTTTCTTCTTTCCCAAGTCCTCTATACCGCTGGAGAAAAGAGAGAAAACCTGGACGATATACCCGTTCCGCAGTTACAATTTACTCCTTTGGGGGACTCGGGAAGCCTATTCATGCTCTAAAAGGTCAAGAACTATTTTACTTCTCCCTTTTAGCTTCGACATATTTACAACGTGAGAGACACTTCCTCGTTTTTTTTCCGGGCCTTAAGGAGCAGGACTCCTCCAAGTTTTTTTTACTCTTTGGGACTGGGCGAAAGAGAAACTTTTCAGGAGGATATGTCATAACGTCCTTCCCAAAACTATTTCCGTGAAGGATCATCTACGTCCTTGCCGAAATCTTCACTGAACGATATCCATTTACTTCATCTCTCGTTGCTCTTCATGGAGCAGTGAGGTCTCCATTCACTTTGAAGGACTGACTCATTACGTCACTTCTTTCTGTCGGTCTCCTCTCCCACATGACGATCCCAGTCGGATATTCCCGCTCATCTGTTACATCTCACTCTCCTATCTCTAAAATAATGAAACACCAAACGCCCTAAATCCCAATCCGGACATATATCATGAGATAGAAACCCTCTTCACCACTACACACTCAGAACCATCGCTCACGACAATCACTCCTAACTTCCTCATTTGACATCTTGAGCAATATACGACCTCTCTCTCCTTCTATATATACGACGAGCACAACAACAAACACCGCCTTATCATACAAGGCAACAATGGGAAGATTATATTCACTCTTTCCTCCCATTTATATGCAAATTTCTTTTCGTCAACAAACTCGTGTATACAACAGCACTCAAAAGAAGAATATTTAGGAATTATTGTCCAATGTTTCATAAACACATGAGGCTTTTTAGATCTTATATCCTTCTCAGTATTGCCTATATCATTATTGTCATACTTACTAACTATATTATATTGGCTAGCTATTAATAGTTAGGTAATCACGGGCTAACATTATCCTCTTATTCATGTAATGTAAACCTTCATGCTTAGTCATCACTCTAAGACTTAGTCCACTTTATCATTATGCTATGTGCACTGCTTAACAAGGATTATTATTGCATCTACCCATCATTATCTGCCATTTCTAACAACTGTTCCTTTATTAACATCCTTCTGCATATCGATGTCGGTTTCCTTTTTGTCCTATACGAATTGAACATAACATTCCGCTAAATAATATTAAAAACGTACAGACACTAGTTCCAGCTGCTATACCACCTAACTATAACTTACACCGAGTCTGTCTCGATCCACAAACCATAACCTTATTCTTATCTACGTTTACATTCAAGTTTACTATCCAAACTCTCCTTTTACACACCCTGCCGAGTCCCTAATCATCTACCAATTCACTATCAATACTTCATCTTCAGATTCTACTCTCATCTATATCTATATTTAACTAAATAGTCCGACATATTAATTAAAGGGGAGGGAGGGCAGGGCACCTCCATCACTTCCAGTTCTCGTATCTATTCTAAGTAACCCCATTTTCCCTGACTCAGCTCAGTATGTATTTTTCTGTAAATAGTTGTGTATTTTGCTCGCCATACTCTAAATAATTACTTTTGCATAATGCACCACCTCATTAACTAAATTCGGACATTAAGCAAGTTGAGATCTTATAACACTATTCGCCTATTAGCCTCACTCTGCTATTAACAAGTTTAGAACCCAATCACGTTTTGGTTGACAACCCTGTATACGTTCTTCTTGTACACAAATTGATAAAACATCAGACTTCACGTATAAATAGCATGAGGACTGACGCGCATTACAATATCGGCTTTCCATTTTAATTTATTTCCCCTATTCAGAATAAATGAGTTTTTCCCTGGCGAAAATACAAATTCTTATCTAAAAATAATCTAATTCTGAACTGATGATATGGTGGGCTATAATATGGAGTCTTTCTCCATTTAATATATATATCTCCTATTTCATGACTCTTCGTCTCGTACAATTAACAGTAAAGACGGAAGATGTGACACAAACATTATAATATTTGTGCTTGACTGACGGATTTCGCGTATCGGCATTTGTGTTATATTTCTGTGTGTGGTGACTCATCAGATGCGGGCGAGGTTGATCATGTTGTTCAATTAGTAAATGAATGATTTGATCCACTACATTCCTGCAGAGCTATAAGACACTGACATGCATTTACCTGAAGATCGAAGTGCACGAGCTACCTTGTTGTTACGACTCACAATCCTATTATCACCATTGTCCAAATACGCACTTTCGACTTCGAGCCTGCACAGTTCTCTTTGATATTCGTAAGTCGCACATAAGCTAGTGTAATGTGATAACGATCACCTTTGTTCCTAATGAGCTTCAGCATTAATACCTCCCCTCAGGTACAATGCAACTTTCTCACGAAGTAACAACAAGCTTTGAACCAACACTGTGAGTCACATTCGTACAGTTAGTGAACCCCAATTATAGTCTACGGCCAATTTCCCACTCGTCTTGAATTCAGGAGCTAATAAGAAGGAAACGTAGACTCCTATTTTCCCAGAAACTCTCATGAGAGACTGCTCCTATCAATCAACACGTCGGTAATATTAAATTTAGATTGTGCCTATGGCAAGAATATGTTATCTAGCTAGAATTGGGATGTAAATTGTTATTTTATATTCACAATTATATAAAAATTTCTCGTCATTATGCTTTCTATTAAATGTATTGAGAGGTGTTTAATTTTTCGTCACTTTTACTAAATCCTACATTTATTTTTAAAAATCTCTAAATGTCTATTTATTCTGAATGTCACAATTAAACGATCTTCATTTATTATATTTTTCTTAATTTCATCTATACTTATTAATTATTGTTTATTAATAAAATAAATGGTTAATAAAATATTTTACTTCACCATCCGTAGCAAATATAAAAAAAAGATCAACTACCAGAGATCACCATTCAAAGTTAGTTAAGCAAATTTATGGTACGAAATAAATCTAGAATGGCGATGAACAAAATTTTATGGGGTGAGTTAATTTTTCGATATGCAACATGCGATTGAGATGGATTGGTTAGTAATTGAGACGATTAGCGAGATCAGGAAAGCGTTGTTTGTTCAGATCTTAAGATTGAGGTTGATTGTAATGGCTTTCAGATCTGAGTATTTATAGCTACGTAGAATAGAAGTTGAGAATGTAAGTTTGTCTTTAGTTTGTTTATATTGATTGATCGGATGCGCGATGAGTACAGTCATTCTCTTGTGGAACTTGGTAGTGATATAGTCTACGTTAGTTATTCGCGTGTGCATAAGTATGAGAGTCAAAGTATAACGAGTCTTTTCATAAGTTTGCTATTTTCTGTTTCGCTAAGTTGTGTTAATAGTGTAATATTATCTAGTTTGTCAGTCTCATGTTGCACGTTCATGATACTATGGTGCGATTTGTTAGGACTTGCGAAATGGTGAGAGGAATCCTCCTCGACATGATTCACAGGGAATCTTTAGAGATTCCCTGTTTGAAACAAGGATTTATTACTCCCGTCTTTAATAACATATTTGTTGAGGAAACGTCCTCTGCGGAATCCTTCTACGCCAACGTGCGTGCACTTTCTTGTCGATTAGTTGTCTTAGGGATAGGCCTTAGGGACTAGGGATAAAAAATTCAAATTGATTTTTTTCAACTGGATGTTTTGGTTTAAAAAACTAAACTTGATTTTGCCTTAAAAAGATCATGAAGGTAATTCTTTGTTTGATTTGTATTTTTTGTCTTTAAGGTGCTGCATCGTTTCCTATGTTTCTTAAATAGGTTTTCTTGGTAGTTATGTTAAGGTTTTGCTTGTAATTGTTCAAATTAGAGAGATTTAAAAAGTTAGAGAAATAATACATCAGGAGCAAGGCTATCTCTGTTTCAAAAGTTCTACATTATTAGAAAATGTTCAACAATAAGTATCATGATTTCAAACTGTTTCTTTTTTATTGATCTGATGTCAAGTATATTAATCATTATTACCAAATCACTCCTGTTAGTGTTGCGGTTTCATTGTGTCATAGACTATTATATGCCCTATATGGGATTGTTTTGAAAGAATAAGTTGTTGTATAACTACAGATAGTTAGGGCCTAGGGGTTAAAGAATTCTGACTTGCATTTCGAATAACTGTAAAAAAATTTATTAGTTATTACAAATTATATTATGCTGCCTGTGATGAACGTCATGACGTTAATTTCTACTCGAAAGTCCAATTAACAATCCAAAAAATGCAAAGAATTGAGTGTGATTAATGTTTCTCTAAAAGAATTCAATTGAGAAAGTTTCGGTGCGCGCGTGTAACCATCTGAAGTTGGGTTGCAAGAGTGAGTGTGGTTGTGCTTCGCGATCGCCTCATATATATATAGTATATATATACTGGTAGGTAACGTAGTTAATGATGGTATAGGGTTGTATGATTAGTAGGCTAGGTTATTAGTGATTTAGTGAGGGATAGATAGTTAGTTAGGTGCTATGTATTAGGTAGGTAATATTAGGCGGGGTTTTATTGATAGATGAGAGGGGTTTATAGTATGTATACTTTAGTGGAGGGGCTGTTTATGTTTATATAGTGTAAGTAGTTAGGCTGTATCGCTGTATTTCGATTATCGTATCCTGGGTAGGATTTTATTTCTGCTGCACGTATATTCCTGCTGCATAAGGGTGATTATACTAGGGTGCAGAATTGTAGAACGTGAGAGAATGTGGTGGATCAAATTTTTTTAACATTGAAATGAAATATTGAAGAAAGTGAGAGAGATAGAAGAAAACACATTGCATTTAGGTTTATGGATTGCAACAGCCTATGATAGCATTAATAGGAAAGCTCTGTGGCAGGCGGGTGTTAGTGATATATGGTGGTGGTAGCTTCTGAATGGAATCAATAAGTATGTATGACGATAGTGATAGCGTGTGTAGAGATAAGACGAAGTTAACAAGTGATTGGGTTTTGATATTAATAGCGGGAGTGAGGCAGGGACGTTTAATGAGAACGAATAATTCATTTTAGTTTTAATGGATGGTGTTATAAAAGAATTAGAGATGATGGGGGTGGCAAGGGGAAGGTGTTAGGAAGATGAAATGGTAAAGTAGAGTGGAAGGGTGACAGTGCTTGTAAAGTATGCGGATGAATGTTCGTTTTGTCTGGTGAGACTGAAGAGAGTTTGAGAGTGATTGGTTGAGAGGGTGGTCTGGGCAGGGTGCATAAAAGGAGAGGTTTGAAAGTAAAGAATCTATGATACGAGTAAGTTATGGTAGTGAAGTGAGGACGTGTCTGCGGTGTCGAAGTCATTTTAGTTTTTTAGATGGTGAACAACTGGAACAATATTTGAAGTTAAAATATTTAGGATATAATGTTTGTATTGAATAGGGAACGGAAGATGCAGAATGTAGTAGTAAGAGATTTTAAATCAATGTTAATCATGGCAGTAAAGTAATTTCTGTATTTGTGGCTCCCAAGCGATGTTAATAATTTTAGTAAGTATCAAGATTGAAGAATCATATTTTGAAAACGTTTTGTAATGTTCCGTGTATTCATTTACACGTATTTTTTCTAACGCTGTTTATAAGATTTAAATATTAATGAAAAATTTAAGGTTTATTGATTTTTTTTTAATTAATCAAGGATGAAGAATGTTTTACAATCTATAAAACTTATTGAAATTACGTAATAAAAAATTTAACTGACACCTTGTCTGAAATTTTCCTCAAACGAATTTTCCTTCCGCTAACCCATGATAATACAGAATAAACATCTTTTAGAAATGATGTTGCTTTCCTCTTATTGCAGGTTAACAGCTGATGTGCAAGACTTCAAAAGCTCCTTCAAGATGTGTATTTCACAAGGGATGAGAAGCGTTACACAGGTAAAAGGGGAAAGTTAGTTAAAAGCATACTACACTTTTACTATTTTGAATCTAGCTTCTTATAAGATGATTTTTTTTTTGTAGATTATAGGTTGCGGAGTAACGATGTATGAAATATCACCACAAATGGCGGGATGGACAGCAATTCTTGTTCCGGTAATCATCGGTGTAGGAACGACACTTGGAAATTTATTAAGGTCTTTATCTCGAGCAGCTCAACAGCAAGTATGACATAATTACATTTATGTGTGTGATGTTGTTGGTTATCACTTATATACATCACTTGGAAAAAAGATAAATTTTTAAATTTGTGAGCGTTGCTTTGTAATTGAGGGAACTTTTGTTGTGAATGAGGGTTATAGTGTCTACATTGGAGTGGCTTTCTTTCCTGTTTCCTTGTGTTATTATGAATGTTTTCCATATATTTCAAAACAGTTTAAGAGTTCATCTCATTTACATAAATAATAAGTATTGTAATCCAAGTGAAACGTTGAGCCAATAGTGAGTATGGCTTCAAAGAAGGAGGGGCCCGTGGTATGTGAAGAGGCTAATATTTCAGTTTGTTCGTGGTATCTATGAGTGTATCAGAATATATAAAGTTCTCATAAAATGATTTTGTTTCATCTAAACAAGCGCGAGTTGGCAATATGTTCAAAGAAGATTCTCTAGATACGTCCATGAATTTATAGCGCAGAGAGCAGTGGTGAGTAAGGAATATATGAACTACTTTCTATCTATGAGAAGCTGTATTTACTAATGAATTGAATAGGGTATGCATTGTATTTAGTTTTTGTTCAAGAGATCTCGATATGATGTGCTATTTACAGACTTAAATATCTTGGCTTGTAATATGAAGTAATCCTTGTCTAGTCTGTGGGTAAATATATTTGGAGAGAGATTTTAGAATGATGATTGCTTGAAGTTTGAAAATTAAATGATTAACGGATTGTGTGCATATGGGTATATGGAGAGGAGATAGAATAAGTAGATATGGATATGTGATCTACAAATTGGAAGTGAGGTGATGGATGAGACTTGAACAGGGTGATATGAAGAAGCTGTATGGCTCTTGATTAAGGAAGATGAGTCGATAAGGGATTCAATGAAAAGAAGAGATTAAGTAGAATATGATGGATATGATGAATTCTAGATGATGAGAGTAGAGCACTTGGATAGATTGAGGTGGGAACGTGAGTAGGTGATAGGTGATGAAGTGAAGGTTGGAGAATGGATTGATGAGCGGAATCGTATTTGAGTGATGATGATGAATGGTGAATGAATGAGTGGATGAATGGATGTATGAATAGATGTATGTATGGATGGGACAGATGATGATGGAGTATGACTGATGATGATGATGATACCATATTTTGTATATTTATTATTTGATGCATAATGATATAATTATAATCTAATAATGATAAATAGGTAAGTTAAATACCCAAATAACACTGGAAGGTTTAGATATATAATGATAAATAATTTAAGATAATTAGAGTTAGATTAAAATAATATTGAAATTGATATAATTAATATATATGAATAATAAGATATAGAATGTTTGGTACCTCATCAGGTTTTTGTTGTGTTGATTGGTGTAAGTATTAGAGTTTTAGTATTTACTTCCAGATCCGCCATAAAATTACTTAGTTTTATGGTCTAGGGGATTAGGTCTTGTTATTTTCTTAATGAATTCTGGGAAGTTGTTGCTTGAGGGATGAATATAGTTAGTTGTCATTTTTATCGTTTTAGAAAGATGTAGGGGAGTCGAAGTTGGCGGATGGATGTGTGTTGATTTATAATTTATTAGATCCCGTGGACGGGAGTCGGTTTCGTACGTTAAACCTGCGTGGATACGTACATGGCAAGGTTTTCCGATTTCTTACATTAGAAAGTAATTATTATTTTAAGACAGCTACATTTTAAAAGAAAGATTAAATTCGAATTAGATTTTAGGATTTTAGATGTTAGTATTTCATATTGATAGATGATTACTTAAGGGGGACAATCGTTGACTTAATACTAGTAACCACAACAGTAAGAAAAGCTTTTCTGTTGTGTCCTGGTTGCCAAGCTATAGGGAACCATGCTTGGATATTATCAAGTTTTATACGTGCACGAAGAATGGATTGTGTCGTTGTACGTAATTGCTTATGTATCCGACGAGGTTGAAGTCTGATCTGGTCGTCGACGAGTATATAATGGATTATATTATAATTGGATGAAGAAGATAGTACTTTGTTTGTGGGTTATAGAATATGAAATAGATGGGGAGGTGTTCTAGTGGATGTATTTTGAACGTGAGAGCGTGGAATCTGGTATGGTAATACGCATAACTCTGAACTTAGATAAGTTGAAAAGGGTTGATGATGTGTAGACGCGAGGGGATAGGGGGTTCTGCGGATGATACCAGGCGGACTTAGTTCAAAGAGTGAACTCAGGTGAGGGGCTTTAGATCGTAAGTCATCTGGACTTCACAGATATTAAACCGTCGAACAGTCATTTTGACGTGATAATCTGGTATGTGGACATCACTAAACAAGGACGGAGCACAACGGTACGCCTATGGGGTCATATGAGTTAAGAGAAGTGTCGTGGTAGATCATACACTTTAGCGCAGAGTGAACTTTCAGTTTTCAATTGAGTGTTATAATATTTAGGGTAATATAGTGTAACTCATTATGGCTGCATAACATTTGTGATGGATTATAGCCACTAAGAAGACTAAAGGCTTGCGACGCAGAGTATAAGGAATCGTAGCATGGGGGAGGCCTGGACTGTTTTGAAACGAGAATAGAGGAGTTGCAATGTATCGCAAGTTTGAGGAAGAAAGCAGGATGTATATGATTCAAATCTTTAGTACGATTTTGGATAAGCAGGGTACACGAGCAAAGGAGAGAGTAACTATTTTAGAACGCTATTGCACTCGTGATTGCTATAAACCTCATTAGGAAGCGATAGTGTATTGGCGAAGCCTAGAGCATAATGTGATGCGCGCATAGTAAGTGACTATCGATTGTATAGGATTAGCAGGTTGGTTTAAATTGATATGATAGGGGTGCTTGGGTGGTGGTGCAAATGTGCAGTTTCCTTTTGTACTGAAAAGATTCGGATAAAAATTCTCTTAAAATATGGTTATGTTTACGGTTGTAAGGAATTTTAATAAAAGACTGTGTATGGTATTAAAATTAATACTTGTGGGAATAGTGGGAATAGGTCGAAGGCATGGTTTAATTGATTATATATCATGTGGATTGAGGCAATAGAGGATGTAGTTGATATTGTGCTGTGCGTATTGTCTATTAAATTTGTATAGTAGTGGAGATAGGATTATAAGAATTAAAGGTTAAGGGATTATTGGTTGTTAGACTTGATCTGAAAGTATTTGTGGATAGAGTAAGGTGAAGAGGGATTTCCCTTGCGTTCTGTGATCGACAGCTGACTTATTTGTGTGCGTGGTGAACAGAAAATTTGGAGAAAATGCGGTATTTTGATTGGGAAAGAGTGTGCGTGTGATTGTAGCGGAGGATTTGAGTTATGGTGATGCGATGTGAGGACGTGGTAGTTAAAGGGTAATGCGCGGTGTGTGTGAGTTGTCAAGGGAGAGTTCGCAGTGTGAAATCGAACTGCTGGATGGTATGGGAACATATCTGCTGTGAAAACAAGATCGAGCTTTTAAATAATTTAATGTCTATACGTTTGATAAGAAACGGGAGAGTAAGTGATGGTAGCCACCGAGGCGATTTAGGAATAGTCTTTGACGCTGGGAGCGTAAGTGTTTTGGCTGTCGTGCATCAGATTGAGGTTCTATGGTTTTTGTAGTTGGCAAGGGTACTAATGTATTTATGTGCGGTAGAAGTTCTCTCATCATTTAGTATGGGTTTGTTGTTTAATCGGTGTTAAATTGTATAGATAGTGAAATAATGATAATGGCAGAATAGAGTAATTAGATTTAATAGGTAAGAGTCTTTTCAGATAGTAATGCTTAGGAATCGGTGATTTAAAGGTGTGTTGAATAATTTGATTGAAATGATAAGAAATGGAACATAGAGAGTTGTGGTCGTGTGGGAAGAAGGAGTAAATTGAGATTTGACTTCAGATATTAAAAGTGCGATATTAGACATTTGAGAGAGCATGTAAGATTGGTATATCGGGTTAGGTTTTAAGCCGTAGTAAGAGGTGTTATGAGTATGTTTGGAAGCAATTCGAATGGGAGACCATAATGAGCAATAAGCGGTGATTGAGTTCAAATTATAGATTGATTGTGAAAGAGAGAATATGTAAAGTTAGCTCAAGCTAGAGGAATGTGTCATAAATGATTGAAGATCAATGACGTGTTTTGTGAGTCGCTTATAAGTGGTTTCATAATGTCCCTAAGGGAGTATTAAAACTACGCTGGCCTCGAATTTTCGCTGGATTTGGGCGAGGAACATATATTATTTTAACGGATGCTGGTGTATGAGAGCGGATCTGTTCGTGGCTAGATGACGAAGCGTCTAGGATATGGATATTTAGACGGTGGTCGTGGCACCGGACTATGAATGGAGTAGTGTTTGAGGTGATGGTGGGTGCGGATTGTATTGTGGAGGTTGTCGTGGTTGATTGTATGGTGTGGGCGCTTCTGGTTCTGTATATGATGTGACGTTTATATATCATATTGCTTGTTCTACTTCAAAGTGCGTGTAACTATTTGTGATGGTGTTAGTCTGTTAGGGTTCTTGGTGCTACGGTTATTACCTGCGCGTAATAATTAAGTCTTGCTGCGTCGTACGCTAGTGTCGTTTTGTTGTCTTGGAAAATTCCGGACTAAGCGGAGGATGACGTGGATGACTCCTTATCATAAACTTGAGCCACAGTGGTCATGTTTGGGCGTTGTACAACCCACTCCCAAATTCCTGTGGGAAGGTTGATTATATATATATAGTAGTTCTATTACTGTATATAATAATATAATTTGTTATATATTATATTTGTATATGTAGTTATATTATATATGATAGTATTATTTATATTATTATATAGTATATATAATAGTTTATATATAATATATATATTATTTATTCTTTTCTTCTTTCTTCATATAAACCTTTCTCTTTTACTTCTTTGCCCAAGGATTTGCGGGGTAAGGTGCTAGTATCAGCGATCTGTGAAAGAAAAGCATGTGATAGTAGAGAACGCATGCAACAAGACAGAGTTCTCGAAAAAGAGATTAGCTCTCATCGCCCCTTACCGCCCCCGTCTGGTATCCCCATTTATCTAGTGAGACGCGCTACTTATGTCTTTATAATAGGGGTTAATCGCAAGATCTGCATGGTGCAAGTACCGATTATCTAGTTGTAGTATAATGAGTCGAGAAAAATTTACAGGTTTTATGTTTGTTCGAGAGTCCATTTCAGAGTCACGGCAAGATTAGTGTTGTATTGCGGGTTCGTATGGCTGCATTCAAGGAGCATACTGATCCGGTGGAGGGCGGCCAGGTACTGTCCAAGCGTAGCCGGGAGATCACGGGAACTGGGTCTAGAGCATCATAAGGAACCAGCGACGGACTACCTCACTATGGTAAATCGTCAAGTGTGAGGGATTCATATCCTCCCTTGTTGGAGATTAAGGCACGACGAACGTCGTTGTTGTACTTATGAAGCTGGCGTTGGTTGCGGTTGACAAGGTGGGCCCCCATGCCCTGACACCAATGGTATCAGATCGGAGGTGGTCGGATGGATCAAAAACCCGGCCTTCGTCGCGGTACGTCCTCCAATGCCTATCGAAGTGGGCTCACAATGGGCGAGTGCAATAGGTTGAATTGTGACACAGATATGTAGAAACTTAACTAACTTGTAGAGTCATATATGAAGAGTAATTTTGTTAGCAGTGCAAGAAAGTTGTGTTCAAAGTAGGAAATGTAATGAATGTTTACATTGTAGTAGTTGTGGAATATGAAGGTGATTTTCATGCGTTTAAAAAGTAAAAAGAAGTCGTTGTCGGTTGTATATCGTCTCTAAAAGGTACTTTATCTCGACCTCTGCCAAAACTCGCAAACATCTTTCCTTGGCAAAGGAACGCTAGGTATAAGTTTCTGCTAAGGACGAGGGCATGAATAATGAGTTGCTTGAAATTACATTTAGCTTCTACCGACTCGATCCACGTTTCTCTTCGGTCTCCACAGCCGGTCGGGGTTCCCAACAGAGCCACTCTCCACATATACAATCCGTAATAAAGCCAACATACGACTATTTTCAACTATTCAAATAACATGTGTCCGCACACATATGAAAAGAGAAGAACGGAAATGACGTCTAACATTATGACTCATTCGGATTTGTTATTTGGCAGGGCTGGCTTCTTAAATTGGGTGACTTTACAAGGTGAAACTACGGAAACGCTTTCCCTTTTTTCTAGCACCGACACAAGTAACCGTGAAAAGGCGTCTAATTACGTATACATTTCCTCATGGGATTTAATATCTAATTCGGTACTCTCACACCTCATTGCCGATGTCTTCCTAAAGCATTGTCCATGTCTGAAAACAATTGAACTGTAAGATCTATATTTCTTTTCCAGACCATAGTCCTCACTGACCGATACAATGTAACACGGAATAACATACATAGCCGTGGCTCATGGTTAAGATCTCTACCGCACTTTCGATTAAGAGACCTGTTGTCCCTGATTTACATTGTCACCAACGGAGAGTGAATTGGCATACGCAAGATCGCGACGTGGGTCCTGACGCTGATTTCACGGGAACTGTTGCCTACTACAAAAATTTTCGGACAAAGTTGGGTCTTTAATTTGTCTTAGACCACCATCTGTATATTCTCTAATCAAGTACGTGCTTAGTTTTTCAAAAACAGGTATATCCACCACTTTGTCGTCTTCTTTGATGGACATTTTAGAAGAGAACAGATCTATAGTTATAGGTAAGTTTGCGAGAATATTAGTACCTAGAAGTACATCCCAACTAGGGTCACCTTTTACTATTCTAACCAGAAACTTAGTGAGGTAATATTTTTATGCATTCAGAGATATAGTTGGACCTTTTCCCTTATTTTTGTGGGGTTGTTATCAACTCCTTCATCAATGAGATCGGTTGAATGAAGGGGTATCTCAAAATTACCTTCTCTCTTCAATTCTCTCAGTTTCCTCGGATTTATCAAACAAACGCTGGACCCAACATCGATCAGGACTCATGTCTTGACTTCCTTTCCTCCCATTGTAAGCGCAAGATAAACGTTGGTGTAAAAATGATGTCCTAGTTTAAAAGGTCTATTAACACTTTCTTGAAAGAATGTTCGAACTACAATCTTATCTCTTTCTCAACTATTTACCTGTCCATTATTTTCTCCTCTTAATCTCACCTTGTTTTTGCCGCTAAATGAAACTATTTTCCTGATTAAGCCTCAGATTTGGGTGCAAAAGAAACTTCCATCAGAAGCGATTATACTTCTTCTTCCTCTTCTCACTCACCTCTGAATCTACTGCGATGGTTATCAGCTATATAAACTCTCGTCCTCTTTTACGAACTCTTTGAACGTGAGCCATAATCTTCCCTTTTCTTGGCAAAGGTCTTCTTAATTATCTTTTCTGAACTTGAGCGTTCGAATCTATTCGCCTTAAATCCTTTTTCTAAATATTCTGCACTATTAAACTGAATGATCATTTGATCTACTTCCGAAGTTGGCCACTAAGGGGGGCTTCTTTACACTTGGTTGTAGACCCACGCTTGTGGAAATATCTACAATAACGACAGTAGGGTGAATCCCATTTACAAGCTTGTGTGTGTGATGTCCAATCGTTTCACATGAAGTTCGAAAATCATATTCCTTCAATTCTTTATCTGTAAACCTTCGGAACACTCCTTTCTTTGAACGTGGGGTGTTCTCTGTTTTCTTATCCGATCCCTTTCTATCTTCATTTCTTATCCTGATGGGGGGTTCTCGCGCTTTCCAAGCTATGTGGTTAGTTCTCTGCCTAACTTCAGGCCTTTCTTTAGCTAGAAACACTTTAGTAGTGTGATACTCGGCTTGTCTTTTCTGATTAGCTATCAATAAAGCTCCTTTGGAAATTTGTGCGAATTTCTCCAACAGTCCAACTAAACTTAAGTTTGCATCGAATACTTTAAGTAATTTCTCTTTCAATCTCTCCCCATCTCTCCTCTCGAAACAGTTCTCTAATATTTTGGCAGTGACCATAATATTAACTTGTTTAGATGTGTATGCCGCCTCTTCGTCGATATCAAACAACTTCTTCTGGTATTCCCAAAGTTTATTCTTTAATTCTAGAATAAAATCGGTGAAGATAGTATCTCTTTCCCTTTTGTAAGTCATAAACTGCAATATATGGTCGAAGACGGTTTGTTCATCATCTGGTTGAAGAAAAATCCTCAATTGGATTAAGAAATCCTCCAAATTTACACATCTAGAAAAACTATTATCTTTCAAGATATAAGTTCTTGCTTTCATACTAGCTTAGATGATATCATGGACTTAGTGAAGGCTATCTTTTGACTCTCATTCAAAAGTCCTAAAGCGCTTAACTTTTCATGAAGCGTGGAAATAAAATCATCATATTTAATCCCGTGCCAAACTTGGGTCTTAAGATTTCTGCCATAGAGTTTTAATTCCTCTGGTACTTCCGGGAAAGTCATTGAAAAAAGATTGGGTGGATAGAATGAAGGTGCATACCCTTGAGGGGGTACCCGTATCCAGGCCATGCTCCAGGTATGGATAAGGAATATAAGGATTAAATGCAGTTCCTTGTTGAATGTCATAAGGAAGTTCTTGTGATTGTGGGACATTTGCTTGGGTGTTGGTCCCACCGGACCATTCCCAAAGGGTATTAGGTTGGGGTGGTTGAACCATGTTGGGTCCTCTAGCTGTGGGAGGTCGTCCCCAAATCTGATTAGGATCCGTCGGTTGACTCAACAACTCTGATTGGGTATTGGGGTCAGTGATTGAACTTTCTTTTTTACTACCTCCTTTCTTTGGGGTATAATAATTCTCACTACTAGCCCAATTTGTATAAGTTTTCTGGTTAGCAGTAGTAAGTTCTGTAGTCGACTTCAATTGTAAATTCAAAGTGTTATCTAAAAAGGCTGTTTTTTGGAAAAATTTAGGAACACTGTCCCTCCTGGCAGACTCTCCTTTTTTTTCTTTAACATCTTGAAGGCTTGGTTTCATTGACAAAGTGGTGGAAGGGTTCCGGCCCACCTTATCTGGATCAAAAGGGCTTATGGCAGGAGTACCTTCTAATGGGGGTAAGTGTTCCCCTTGGGTACTAGGCTTTATAACTTTGCCTTGCCTCTGACTGACTCTTCTTGCCTTTTTCTATCCGTTTCGGCGGTGTCTTCCTCTTTCTCTGTCTCTAAATATGTGGGAAGATGTTTTTCGTCTTCGGAATTATCCTCTTTTTTTGCTATTATCGGTTCCTCCTATGGCTCCCTGG
>JABUQX010076951.1:47500-54856 GCA_015478945.1 Trachelipus rathkii
AGACGACCCCACCTGCGAAATTCCATCCAGATCAGCCGAAGAATGGATCGGAAAGATTTAAAACGCAAGGCAATTCTAGAAAGTCATAAAAAGCAGGAGCAGAATTGAAATGCAGTTGAAGAATGAAAGGGTCGAGTCAGCGCCATATGAGTGGATAGAGTTAGAATGTGCAGACGAGAAGATCATTAATGCAAAAGCCAAGAACTAAATTGTAGCGCAGATTAAGACCAGAACCCCTGAGCGAACACCAAATTTGATGACAGAAACAAGAAGAAGAAGCTTGCCCACTTCAAAACAAACAGCCGATATTGGAGCCGATTTTGAAAGAAAGCTAGCATGATAGATAAGCACAAGAGAAGGAGGAAAACCCAAAGGAGGGAGACTTGGAGAGCCAGGCTTGACGGCGCTGCCCCATATCCACTGTTCAAATGCTTTGGATATGTCAAGCGCCACCACGCAAGTCTCCCCGCTAATTCCTAAGGGTAGAAAACCATAAGTTTTTTTAGATAGGAAGCGTGTATATCCACCAGCTAGACCTCGAGCGACGAAAGCCGTACTGGCGATCCGAAAGAAGGGAATGAGATTCCAGCATTGCGTCTTCAAGAAATGCAGGAGTTTGAGAAGCGGCTTTCAAAGCATCTTTAGATAGACATACAGGTTAAAGCTAAGGCGCGATCAGTTCTGGACAGGATTCAGAGTTGCGCTTCCTTTTTTCGGAATAGCTTGGACACGTGTGCGCCTTTCCAACACTGAGGGAAAGTGCTAGTACAGTATTAGGACATACGAGAATATAGCTTGAACGCCAGAGGACGCGGGCCAGCCCCACGGATGCCACAACTTCCCTCAAACTCGGGCGAGGAATGTATTCTTGTCCACCCGCCTTTCCTAACGTTCATTAGATTTCAGGAGCCCTATGACCGATCAAATTGTAATCTCAGCAAAGGCCATAGGACACCTGGAGAAAGAGAAGCGAGAGGGAAGAGGAACTGCCAGAATTCTCCAAGGGCTTGCAGGTTAGAGAAAAATAGCGAGCCGAAGAGATTGGCCTTTTCAGTTTCAGAGTTAGCAACAGAACCCAGATCGAATAAGAGAGGAGGAAAGGCCCTACGATTTATACAAAAGTTTGTTAGGAGATGTTTACATTTACGGCAAGAGGCCCAGAAGACTTCAGTCCAGTTAGGAGAACCAAGAGCGGTTAGCGCACTTATCGCTTTGATTGAAAAAGCCCCCCTTTTGCTCGTACGCAAGAGCCATATCTCTGCAACGCCATAATCTCTAGCTGATCGTGAAAAAATTACGCGAGAAACTGAAATTAGCGAGACGCTCGTCTATTAGCCAGAGAACAGAATTACTTCCACCACCGCATCCGAAATTGATCATCTAGCCTGGACCATGCGCCCAGAGACACCCAATTTCACGATCGAACCATGCATATATGAAGTGGAGAGAAAGATTTTAGTCGAAGAAGGCAATGAAACCGCCATCCATCACACACGCCATTAACAGCTACCCCACCTTGTCGGGCAGAAGGCGAGCGTTCACCAGAGGAAAAGCAGTCATTACAATCTATAGTCCCAAGTCGCTAGAAGCAAGCGTATTTAAAGCCCACAAACAATCGGCCCGATCAAAGTTGCCAGAAAGACACGCACAGAGGCAGGGCATAGAGCACTGTGCCGAAGAAGAACATAACTTAAAATTAAAGAGACAATTTAAGGATAATTGGCTCAGATTTACCAATTAGACAAGCCCGGAGTGGTGTATTTATAAGAGAAGGACTAACTTGGTGAAACTAGACCACAGTCAAGCTGTCTTCATGAAATGGCTTAGGCACGATCCAGGAAATGTGTGTACGGAATTCTATTAATTAATTGCCCCAAGATCCGTTCGCAGAAATGCTTGCAATGATTCGGCCTCCTCCCCACCTAAATCAGTATGAGAGGCACCCATCCATTCAGTGTTGTTTTGTGCTACATTTGAAATCCCCTCAAATAGAGGGCCTCAATATTTCGGATGAGACAAGAATATAAACAGTTACTACGTGACGAAGTAGTAGAATAAATCACAAGAAGCCGTGAAAATCCTGTTCTGTTAGGAGAACAGTAGCAGAAAGCCCACAAGATTATTGTAAAGTAGAAAAAGGAACATGAAACGCATTTTTAAAGACCCACAGACATCGCACCATTTACAGGTGAATTCGAGCATACACGAGACGCTGGTACAGGAAGTGTTAATGTTAACAACAGGCACACACAATCCACCCAATTTAGACGACAAGAAATTTAAATTGAAATAAGTGAATAAGTGGCATACATTTAAAGCGATTAGCAGGAATGAATTCTTGTCTTAGCTAAATCTGAGTCTACAGACAGAGCAGCAACAAGCATTAAAGGTTAGAGTTAGAGAGTGTGGATTCAACGGAAAGCCCCCAGATGTTAGAATTTAAGCCAAACGGATTGTGGGTGAAGTCAAAATAGAAAGCCACTCACCCACGCCCAAATCTACGCATTTCTCACAAACACACACACCCAACCACCACACACACACACACCACACACACACAACACACACACACCACACCACACACACACACACACACACAACCACCACAGACACACACAGACAAACTGACAAGCCACCACAAACAAAGAACACAAAAGCCAAACAGACAGACAAGAAAACTATGAAAGGTGGAGAAAAATCAGCCGGAATTATAACAATTGCGCCTCAAACGACTAAAAACCCTAATTTTTTTAAAAGAGTTAAAAATGCTGGCCACACTCATATTACAATTAATTAAACAACACATTTATGCAATAATAATAAAAAAAAATCCCAAAAACTGGCCCAGACCTCTAACCAAACTAACCACATTCTACCCAACACCTCTTAACCTCACTAACAATTACACACACCCCAATCAACAACAAAACACCAACGACACACACCGAGAAGAAACAGACAAAAAAGAAAACTCATACTAAAAACTCCAAAGCAAAACACAATCCCATTTTAAACACTCTACTCGCAGAACTTCACACTCATCGAAAACTAATAACTACATAAACTAAAACACTCGATATTCGAAATCATTAACAATTACACAAAACCTTTAATTAAAACACAAACAACAAATAAGATTGAAAACACAAAAGACTTTAATTAAGTCAACCCATAAAATAATAAATAAGAACACACAGTACACTAACAAAGCATAACATATAAACATATAGCAACAACGCACGAGAGCAAACTCACAAAAAAACAACCCGTACTGCCACAACACTTCCAACAGAAAAATGCACAAACAGATTCACACTTGAAAAGGTGTTATTGAACACTGTGCTTCTCAAATGAACAATTGTAGAAAGACAAGAAATAGTGAGTTTTTAAGAAATGACACACCGTGCTTAAAAAAGCTGACTCCGAATGCTGTATGCATAAATTTCTAAATATGTATCTCATAATTTCTTCACTCTTGAGAACTGAATTACATCAAATACACTATATATAGATTATCAAACTATAAACTATATATCACATAATATAGTAAAATTCACTATATAATATAGTTATATATATATAAATAGTTATATTAATTGAAGAATCTAACTACATCCCAATAATAATCACATATATAATATATTACACTTATATAAACTATATAACTATAAAATTTATAAAGCTTTATTAACTCAATTAATAATAATAAAATAAAAACTATAATACTATAAACTATATAAACTATAAAAACTTATGGTTTCTATATACCCAACAGAAATTTATTTTAATAATTTACTCAAACCAATATTTAACAAATACTACTAATAATAATCACTATATATTAAATAATATAATCTTATATGACTACTATCACTAAACAATCATACTAACATAAAACAACACTCACACTCACAATAACATACACTACACTCATACTGCCACTCAAAAGACCGATACCAAAACGTCCAGCCTATCAACCTAAAACCACACTATAACCCACCAACACTAAATATAATAAAAATAAATCATTATGACACAACATCATCATCCAAGCTTATTCTATTATTATACTACACTATAATACACACTATCACTACTAATTATAACATCACGCCCTATACCCTCATACAATCATCATAATGAAACACTACTCCCCATATATTCAATAATAACACTTTATTAAATACCTCCTCCCTACTAACTATAAATATATAATATAATATATATTAATATACGTATATCTATTATCAATATTAATTTACTATATAACTCTGAAAATAAACTACTTACTATCATACACCTCATCTAAAATCATAATATAAACCAACTATATAATACCCCTATAATCCAATAAGTACTATTATAATTAGTGAGCTATAACCAAATACTACTATATAAACAACCCCACACATTATCCCCCTATACCCCACCCACTACTATAAGACATAAATAAGCTATATACCTCTCACTATACCTAACTCATCTATATATAACAAATCACTACTCAACTACATTCATCAATATACTATAATAATACTCATTACTACACATATATCAATCATACACATCACCCAACCAGTCAACTACACATCATCACCTCAACACCATATACTCACAACCTACTATCATCAACCTACATCATCTACTCGCCATACAATACCTAACATCTCACTACACCCCCCCCCCACTCACTCACCTACTACCCACCACACGTATCCGAATACCAATAACTACACTAGCCACACCCTAATACCCTCCATACTCACCTTCTACTACCCCTACAACACTAACCATCACTACACCCTCAAATACCACTCACCCTACTATATTATCACCCCACCTCACTCACTATATCATCAACGTACCCCTCACCTGTATACCCACTACTCTTCCTCTCCCACACTATCTCCCCCCACTATAGTTCTCATCACAACCACCCCTATACCAGTTGAGTACAACTCAACATACTAAAAACCCGACATCCAACCATACATCTCTATGAGACACTAACTCATCACGTGACTCCTATATACAGTTACGAATCATCACACATAACATATAGTCACCGTTACCCTACTCACTTCCACGTATACAACATATATACCCCCTACCCACCTCGTATAACACTATACTACACCCTAACTATATAACCCCCCTACATAAACCTACTAGTAGGTACTACCTACCTACCCCTATCATACCTATACTCATCCAACCATACCCTACCTACATAGAACCCCCCCTACTACCTACCTATCACTAATATAACTAACCCACTAGACTACCGCTCCATACCCTACTATAAACCTCCACTAGTCATGCCTATACCTCCGCCCGTACGCTAACTACTAACCTCATTACCCTAACTCACCCTATCACTATATATATAACTACTACATAACTCATCACTATAATCATACTAACTCAACTCCACTACAACATACCGTCGACTATAATTAGTAACACAACCAAGTACCACACAACCTACTCACTCCGCCCCTCAATCACTAAGTCTACTCACCCCAATCTCAGCTTCATACCTATACACTCACACTCAACTACATCACTCATACATCAACACCTAATACTCACTCAACTATGACTATCACTATATTTACACCCGAAACCTGTCATCATATATGACTATTACTGATCAACTCATGTAATAGTCACTTCATCACCTCCTACCCTCATCACTCACCTCAACCTCCTATATCACTCCACCTACCGACTTATAGTCAATCACAATCATATATACTACTACTCACCTACCCATTCGAACCCCCCCAGTATCCACCACCATAATACCTGCAACCTAACTCACCCACCAACTACTACTACCCTCACCACCTACTCATATACTACTCCACCCGTACCACCTCACTTAATACATATACTTAATTATAACACATAACTCACTCATCACTAATACCTAATCTATACTCACATCCAACCCCCCGCCCCATATACTCACTCACGATACCTACTACTATACTACCTCATACTTACACTACCAATCACACCCTCATATCACTATAACTACCTACACTACCTACTAACTGCATATCACCCCACTATATAATACTACCACCTATACTACTCATACTACTCCACTATTTCACTATCACTCCCATCCCAACTTCACTAATATAACCTACCCCTACCTATACATCAACTACTATACTCCAGTATATATCAACTTATACCTATATATGTTATATACCCCTATCACTATCATACTACTACCCTATCATACTACACAAATTAACACCTACCTACTATATATACCATATTTAATCACTACCAACTCAATATACCTCATACTACCTCTCACACCCCAAGCCTACCTATATATATATCTATCATACCTCACATACTATAACTAATATATATAATATATCATATATATACTATATATAAATATATATCATATTATCTCACACCCCAATACCCCACCCCCCTATAATCACTCAACTCCACTCATATTCTACTATATATAACTCATTAACCCCCTATATATTATACACATCACTCCATATCACTATATTACTACCGATATCACCTCACCCCTTATACCACCCCTTCTACCCCCTACATACTGTGCTTCGCCTTTAATTCCTCTTATTCTTATATAAAAGCTATAACAAACACTACTCATATATACCCTTATACTATACCATCACTACTTCCACCCCCACATATCACCCTTATCTAACCCCTAACTCAATCACCATCACTATCCACAACCCCCACCACTACTACCTATCGTCACACCCCCCCCTATCACTTACCACCCTCACTCACACTACTACATATAAACTTTACACCCTACTATATATATTACCTAAACTACTCACCCCCCTAATTACTAACCCTCACTATCACCCCTACCTATATTCCCTATAAAAATATATTATATCAAATATATATTTAATAAATCATAATATAAATATATAGATATACTGCAAGACCTGGTTATAATACCTCATAACTACTATAATAATATATATATATACTTAATATATATATACTCTCCTATATATATATATATAAATATAAATATCATTATATATAGATATAGTAATATATATAATCATATCAATATATAATATATGTATATTATACTATATATATTATAAATATAATATATATAAATATATATTATATATATATATAAATGATTAATATACTATATATATATAATAATATATATATGATGAGTAATCATAATATATATATACGATATATATATATATATATATATAAATATATTATATATATATAATTAATATATATATATAATATATATATATATAGTATATATAATAAAATAATATAATTAACTCACTAGTTATA
>JABUQX010076952.1:0-50000 GCA_015478945.1 Trachelipus rathkii
TCTAGAGGTATGTTACTTTAAAATTCTTGATGCTTTATTAACCCGGTATATATAAAATTTTAACCTTTAACAAGTAAATATCTAGTATTTAGTAATTTAAATTTTATAGGTCAACTACTTTGGGAATGGTTCATGATTAGTTCAGGACTACTTCATCTAGTTTGGTACTGCTTTACATTAAAGTAAGATTATAAAAATATTAAAACAATGAACTAAAAGAAAGACAAATATTTTCTAAGAAACCTCCAAAAGAAATGGAATTCTCTAATTTGAGTGTAAAATAAAATAAGTAACCAGTCTGTGTTATTTTAACTGCGGTAGAAACTAATTAAACTGGTTTATTAGTGAAGTGTTATTGAAAAGAAAGTAAAATTATAAAAAGACGGTGTTATTGTCCTTAATACTTTCGCTACTAAAAAAGAAACTGACTTATTCTATCTAAACATTTAAATTAAGTAAAATACTGTGTTATTGCGTAAATGCTACTTTGTTGATAGACAAGAAAATATATATTTTATAAATAAACTTAGTTTATAGTAAATTGTAAAGAAATTCATTATTATAAATTTTTTGGGGAATTAATGGGGAAAGTTTTGGAATAAGTGTCAGTGCACTGAGGTTAAAAGTTATTTGGGAACCGTTTATCTACTTCTATGTATATAAATGTGTGAAAGGATAATTTAAATTTATATAGGGATATATTAAGTATTAAATTTTATAAAAAGCAAGTTTCCTCCTTTCAAATACCTATTTTAAATTATATTATCTGTTAATTAATCAAAGTAAAGAGTAATAATTCAGGTAAATATTCAACCTTTTAGATCAATATTGTACATATTTCTATTGCTTATTGCTTTTATTAATCCCCCTGTATATTCCTTTTTGCATGTACTTATTGGCTGAGGCATGATAATAAGAAGATCCTTCTATTGTTCCATCCCCATTTTTGTGAGTGAAGGCTAGCTTTTATAAAAACGGAGTGCGCTTCCATGGGCCGAGGCACTTGTTTAGTGTGGTTTGCTCTGCGATCTATCTTCTCAACGTAAGTTTAACAATTTCCTATTACATTTTCTATCACTAATTATTTAAATTATTTATCTATCCATTATTATTTGCTCTAGCTGTCGGTATTGGCTGTTCTGAAGTCTCGATATGAATTGCCCCCAGACTTCGAAACATTATATTGGTAGCAGAGCGTAGTTTTCTGAGGCTACCTTTTGCTCACATCGCTACTCTTTTCCAGTTATTTCCTATTAACTTACCTTTGCGGTGGAACACTGAAGTTTTTCACATTTTTCTTATTCCTAACATCATGCAGATCCAAACTTTCAGTTTAGATATTAGCTTGTAATAACGCACCCCTTTTCATGACCTCAGTGTCACCACTTATATCGACATGCGCATAAATATGAAGGTTCCACCCACAATATCATATCACCAACCAATATTATATTTACCTTCATCTGGTTCCTACCTCCAATAAATTCAATCCTTTATGATGTTTTCCAATTATCAACCTCAAGGTTCGTTAAGACCACCACCTGGGTTCGAACACCGCAGGTCATTCAATCCCCATTGAATGACCAATTATGATAAATGATAATTACAAACCATGCACAGTTCCATCCCCAACCTATACTAATAATACTAACATAATGAGCAAATACTCCAACAAAATCAACAGATATTACAAGTACTTGCACAGCTAATGAATGCTTTCCTCCTGCTGACAGCTCAACAGGAGATTCTCCCACCTACTAACCCTAACCCTACTAATACTTTTACTAAAAATGAAAATCACAATAAAGTGCCTACTACACCACAAAGACCTCCACATCATTCACCACGCTTTAGAGGTGATGGTGATAAACACCTTAAATGCACTTATTGTAAAAAGTTTGGCCATGACATCCGCACCTGTAAATCTCGTCCTTATTGTCGCTTTTGTGAAAAACGGGGACATCTGCAAAATGAATCTTATGTACAGCAAAATAAATGTTTTCACTGCAAAGAAAAAGGGCACATCATCAATAACTGTCAACAAAGAAAACACAAAGCTCAATCCTATGACAATGACAAATGTCCTATTTGTAAAGGAAAGCATCTTGGACTTGAATGTCCACAATGGATATCTAAAAGTACATCCCAATCAATTAAAAATGAAAAACATTCCTTATTATATGATTTACCTTCAGAATCTACTCAATTACAATCCTCCATGAAGAAGAGAAAACATCACCTAAAAATGATAATGTGGTGCTGAATGAATTAGTCAATACACAGGAGAGTACTAACTTAGCTGTCATTAAATCAGACACCTCTCCAACTCATAACACCGATATTAATCCACCTCCATCCTCTAATATTAATGATACTAATCTGAACCTGGAAACTAGGAGCAGTAATACTTTAAATAGCTCAAAGGTCCAACGCGAAATCCCAAATTCTATGATCCAACAAGATCCTCCAAAGTTTATAAAAATCCATACAGATTCCCTAAATTCTACAAATAATATGCAAACAAATTTGTCAAATCCCTCTTCTATTTCTTCTTCGACGATCTCTATTTCTTCCACTGAGATCCAATGTGATCCTCCAACTTCTGTGATCCAATGTGATCCTCCAGACTCTATAAAAATCCATATGGATTCTCCAAACTCTACAAATGGTATTCAACCAAATTGTTCAAATTCTCCTATTTCTTCTTCGAAGTCTTCTATTCCCTCTATTTCCTCCAATGCGAATCACATAACGAATTCTCTTAACATTTCTTGTAATTCTCTACTGACTAGTACTACTATACCTCTTCCAAGTTCCTTGAATGCTAAACACCACTCGGGTGCTAAAAGTAATAATGAAAAGACAAGTCTTCCAGAACCCATACAGGAAAATTCTAGGAAATTGAAAGAGGAAGCAAAGGAAATTGCTATTCAAGAGTTTTATAAGTGGAAATTGGATAATGACTATGTACATGGAATTCCAGAAGGTTTTGACTATATTCCAATAACGGGTGGTCATAAGCATAATTCGTTGTTTAGGTTCTTCTATATTTGAAAGAGAGGTGTAGAAGTTTATCCATGGGACACAGAGCTCGTACGTATGGTCATAGTGAAGGAACTTACGAAATCGGGAGCGATATAATTTGCCAATCGCAGGTGATATTGGGGGGGGGGCAGTCTATTGGAAATTGCAATTTATGGAGAATGATGGAGAAAAGCCATTTATACATTGTTTGCAAGCATTCATTAACCTCTATCCTGAAATGGAAGTATTGCTGTTTAATGGAAAAAATCACATTACTTATTTTGGCACTCCAGAAAGCACCCAATTACATGGCTTTATATTGTTTGGAGGAAGATGGTTGTTACTCTTATTTGAAGCCAATTCAGGAAAAATTCTCAAAAAGGTTACATGACTTTCTGGAGGTGGAGCGGAGTAAAATAAAATGTGCTCCAAATTCAAAGGGGACTTGACATTGACTATATTTAATGTTGTAATTCGTCTAGAGATGTGTATGTGACAGCTTACATACGCATTTATACCTTTCTATTAACATTGGTGATGGTTGACATTTTATAATTTTTATCCTGTAATTCAATTCGTAATAAAAAAAAAAAACCCTGGGCCACCTATTTTTCCGTCATGTTATGACTTGTGGGGGGATAATGTAATAAAAAAACTCTACCACCTTCTTCCTTTTTATTACAGAACCTCTAATTTTTATGATTCTTGACTGATGATCAACAACAATAGTAAAGCACAGATATATTAATCATTCTTAGATGTTCAAATAACGTAAGCAATAGATTGCGAGTATAATTGTTTTATTTATATGACCACTATTACAGTTACCATTGCTATTATTCGTATCCTGATTTAGCCCATCACCCCCAACTTTACCTAGTTTTTTGCTAAACAAGTCTCCAAACTGGTGCTGAAAAGCCCAACACCTTTACGACTCGAGTGAACTCCATCTGCTGCAAAAAGATCTTTATCCAGAAATTCTCTCCCCAAATCCAAAAACCTAATATTTTCTGAAAAACAATTTCCTAACCCTTTCATTTACACCTAAAGCCCTACTCCCCCATTCCTGACCTGCACCTAACCTAGGTAAAATCCCAGAAATCATGCACCTTCTTCCACTAGCTTTCATCTTCTGAATCAATCTCCTATAATCTGCTATTAATTCTTCTGACCTTCTATGTCCTATATCATTTGTACCCACATTCACAATCACATTGAAATCACATTTGTAGAATCAATCTCTCTATCCTATCTATTCACCATATCACTTCACTCTGGCACCTGGATAACACTCTTAATCGTTTCTTTTTATTCTTTTGAAAAGTCCTATCTAGGTATCATATCATAGTCTCCAATTAGTAATGTATCAGTCTTCCCTTTAGAAAACTTAACATTACCATTGGCACTCTTTGATCCCTCCCCATCTGGAAGACAGTCGAACCTGTTACTGCAGGTCACAGGCTGACTGACTTTCAAGATCCTCATCTTTAAATTATTATTTCTAATTCCTACAACTCTATATTCATCTGCAGACCTATTTTCAACTACTTTAAACTTCCCCCCTCATCTTCCTGCCTAGGTGAATCACTATTCCTGTCTACCCCTATATCCGGCTCCCTCCTCGCCTCGACATCCCTAATTACTTTTTCCGTAACCCTTCCCTCCTTTCTCAACTCATATACAACTTCTTTCAATTCATTCATATTTTCACTCAGTCTTGCAATCTCCTTCCTTAGCAACACATTCTCTGCATTCGCAACACAAACAGGGCAGCTATTCAACTCTCACATTCCCACAGTTATCACACAGAGCATACATACTTTAAATTATTATCAACTTTACTACCTTGTACCTACAATTTACCAACTAGTTTAAGTATTGCTAAAATGCCTAAAAAGAAATCAACTTAATATCTTTAAAACAAGTTAAAAATTTGAACAAGCTTATATTTAGCTTAGCCTAGGCCCGGGATATATAAAAATTATAATTTTTTTTTTTTTTTTATAAGGTAGGCCTAACAGTAGTCCAACTTGTACCAATTATTTCACAACTACAGTTTGCTATATATCACTAAGGCCTAGAAAGAATTAATATCTTAAAAACAAGCATTGAGTATAGCATAGCCTAGGCCCTAGGCTACGTCTATATAAAAAATTATAAAACAGGCTTAACTTAGGCTATGGCTCTGGTAAACGTTACTATATACTTCTTGGTAATCTCTCCCTCACTTTTGATGGTCCAGCTCGATTATCCAGTTTCTTTGCTTGTTGGAAGCTTTGTTTATTTTTTCTCTTCACACCACCGTCACACCTCCTCCCAGTTTCAACAACCCTTCTCGTTGGTCTTATAATCTTCGAGTCAGCCCTAATTTTCTTTCGTTCAGCCATCTTTCTTCGTTCAGCTTTCAATTGTTCAGTTCTTCGGTGTTGTTTTATTTCTAATTCTCTCAAGTCTTTTTTTTCCAATTGTCGTAAGTCTTGGTCGGCTGATCGCTGATGATGTACTTCGTCACAAATCACGTGATATCCTTTCGGGCTGACAACCTTCATATATTTCCAATAGCTCGAAACCAACCGCCAAAAGTAAATGTTGGTCTTTCTTTGGAAATGGACTCCATCTATTAACGGACCTGCATAGGATGTTCTAGGTCTATTTTGCCCTTCTTATTTTGTAGAAAGTTATCCATTCTCCCCAAAGCTAAAGGCCTTGGTTTTACAAAACGAGACCAACAATCGAAAAAATCATCTAATAGTTTTCTCATCTCATGTACAAACTGACAACTAATTTTATAAGGATACACTTGATTCATCTGCCGTGTATCCAATGACTTCTTCAATCGGGCCGTATTGAACCGATCAAAGTGCGGAATGAAGGGACGGTGATCATGATGTCACAATAGGGATATTTATCCTTCCACCTACGGAGTTTGTCACTGATGGCTCCTATGATGATTTCAATCTCCATTTCCCTATTGGGAACCATTAATTTGACTCCAGTGTTCTTCCAATACACCAACTTGGTGAATTCACAGTGTAAGCCCACCATTATCAGTAGTTTGATTAGTTCACTTCCAGTACGATAATTCTCATCCAGGATGTTATCCATTTTATTAAGTAATTCTAAATAGGTGGCTCCATTAGCTTGAAACCTTACTAGGCTTTTAGGTCTCTCATATCTGCCAACTTGGTCCAGGAACTGAATCCTACTATCACCTATTACTACCACAAACTCTTTTCCCCACATTATATCTAAAATATATATCTGAAATAAAATAAACATACTAATTAGTTTATACAACCATCAATCTCCAAAATACTCCAACCCCGTCCATCACTTCAAACTCCCGACCTCCCATAATATACGATTATCAGTTTTTCTTTCATGAATCTATATTCTTTTATATTCAAATCTATCTTCTTTTATTTTTTATCGCAATTCTCCTATTAGTCTTCATTGTTATTTTCTTACTGGAATTTATGTCATGTAATAATCAAATTTCTAACATTTTATCTCCCATTAAATATCTTCATTGCTCCTCAATGATTCTTATTCAAAAGCTTACAAATACTCCCAAATTCTTTAATCCAAAATATGACCAGCAATCTTGTACCAAATCAAAATTTTGACCATAGTAACTGTCTGGCAGCAAAATAACTAAAAAAAAAATTTTTTTCTTAAAACATTTCTTGTCTCGTACTTGCATTAGTAAATAACGTCATACTTCTAAACTCGAACTCCACATCAGTTAGAAACTCTTCAAACTCCCATTTTCAACTAGAAATTCTTCAAACTCCCATTATAGACGATTTCCAATTTGTATTGTATCCTGATCGGAATGTCCTTACTTTTCTTTTTAGAATATTTCATCATTTTAAACGGAAAATTTTCACACATTCTTCATTTCTACAAAATTTTGTTATCCGATTGGACACTGTTAAAATCATGGCAAATTTGTCAACTAAACACTTAACTCCCAGAACGGACAATTCCAAAGTCATGTCCCTTCCACTTGAACATCAAACTTTATCTTACTCTTATTTTCTTATTCTTTCATAAAACCTTTCTTCAAAAGTGAGTAATGTACGTTTTCTAACGTAGTCCCCCAAGATTGATGTTGAATGTCGTAAAAACATTGGTTTCACATTTACGAAGCTACATAATTACCTAAACCAGGGATGCGCCCTCTGGGTAGGGAAGGTAAGCAGTGCATGCCCTATAAAAGATGTGAATTATTTATTTATATTTTTTTAATATTTAAAATAAATTTAATCCATAAAAATAAATTTCTAACAGAGCGGTTATCGAAATTTAAAAATTTCATTTTTCCTTATAAAAAGGTAAAAAAATTTATGCTTCTCTGCCGCTTATGGCTTCCTATATTGAACTTGGTTAAATAGACGATCCTTGCTTTTCATTTTTAAAATAGTAATATCATATGACTAAAAGGCATTCTAAATTCTGCTTTTGAACTCGCCACGGTAACTCACTCATCCCAGTGTTTGGACTGATGTCATTGAGGGAGGATGTGTGTGTGTGCATATCTATCTCTCTCTCTCTCCTCTCTCTCTTCTCATATATATATTATAATATATAATATATATATATATATATATATATATTAATATATTATATATATATATATATATATATATATATATTATATATTAATATAAATATATATATATATATTAAATTAAGCCTGCCTACCCTGAGAAGCAAGTCACGGCACATGCCTGATTAAACTATTGATTCATAACCTCGAACTAGAGGGCCTAAAATGAAATCTAACCTGGAAATGATCAAAAAGAAACAGTCTATGCGAAATTTTTAACAACTTTGAGAGGCTGTTTAACTTTTTTCTAAAGAGACCGCCACGTTTGTTTTATTTTATTCATTATTTTTTTTTTAGAGTTTATCCTGTGATTTTCATAAAAATCAGGGGTGAAGCCCCTCTGCGCTACTATTCCCGTTTTTTTATTGTACAAAGTGGTCTTCTTCAGGGCAAATTTTTGTTTTTTGCGATGCATTTACGTGTAGGCCTATTTTGTTTTATATTTTCATTAGAGTAAAAATATGATCTGCTTCCAAGGAACTAATTTATATTCAAACTTAAATCTACGAGATCAGTTCAAAGCGAATGGCAACCTTCCTCTTTTGTCTTGGACAGTATCTTGATAGACCCATGTGGTTTTCTCTATTTTATGTAAAATATAAAAACAAGCTGAAACAAATCACTATAAATAAAGCTTTAAATTTAGCTTTGCCTACGCTAAATTTCTTTAATAAATCAGGGCCTACACACAGCCTCATACTTGCTCATATTTCATAAAGAATTCTAGGACCAGTGGACCACAAACCCACAGTATAAATATACATACAGTAGTTCAGTATACAGGGAAATTGTGGGACAAATGGCGGGTACTGGCAAGTGGCAACATCCACTTTATGGCGTTTTCGATCATAAAGTAATTAATTAAAATTTAAAAGTGAGTAATTAAAATATTCGTGATTATGTATATATTTAAAAAGCTTTTGTTATATACTAATCCAAATGTGTGTGTAATTCTGTACTTATAATCTTTCAAAAATTTTATTTTATGCTTTCTTAATTAAGGATCTGAGCAAAATTTTCCCACTTTTTAGATTTTAAATTTATGTTTGTGCAATTTTATAGATGATTTTTAACTGAAATGAAGAAATATTTGCTGAATTGACAACCTTTTAATTTAATATCAGAAAAAAGAAAAAATTGGAATATTTTAAATCATATATAACCTTTCATTACAGAATAGCCTAAATCAGGTGTCACTCCTTTTGTTGCTTTGTTTGAGAGATAAAAAAAAAATACTAGATTTTATTTTTAAAAGGTGGAAAATTGTGATTTCACCATATTATGCTTTAACCTTCCCGTTGTAGGGTGGGGTGGTGGAATAGAGAGGGTTTTGAGATAAAGGAGTTTTTCGCCTCTACGTTATGGAATCGAAATGATACCATCTCTGGATGCGTCTCAGTCTTTCTGATAACAAATATATTGCATACGTTTGGTTTGTTTTGAAAGTTATTGGAAGTGTAGATCCAAAAAGTTCAAGGATGGCGCCACCTCCCCAAAAACGTTTGGGCCATGTAATGTAAGAACTATTATATACTTCCACATATATTTCTTCTGTTTTGTTTTATTTTAGCATTTAGATGTAGGATATAAAAACTCTTAAAATGTGAAGTCTTGCGTGCTCGATATTTGTAGCTGCTAAATTTTGCTTTTCTTCTCCTGACCTATTTTGGAAATAGTTTGCGATAACATTGTCGTCTATGCCATTATTTAGAGATATCTGACTTGCATTCATTTCAAGAAAGCTTTTCAGAGGAAACGTATTGGTTGGAATATTATTATTTTCAATTTTACTATTTCTAACCCTTGTTGAGGAATGTTCTTGTATAGTTCCTAAAGAAGAAGAGTCTACTGATGTGTTAGTTTCAGCATTCAGATTATTTTGTCTTATAAGAGCTTATCAAAGAGCATCAAATCTTTGAAAATAACAAAACCAAAGGTTAGACACAATTTTTCCATAATATTTTTTAGTCTTTACAGTAACTCAAAATGTATTTACCACCAGTGGCGGCTTCGTCCATAGGCACTGCGGAACTGCCAGCCCCCCCAAAAAAATTTCAGAAACTAAGTCACAACTACTAAAAAGCATTTGTTATTAATTTTAACGCCTCTCTCTCTCTCTCTCTCTCTCTCTCTCTCTCTCTCTCTCTCTCTTCCTCTCTCTCTCTCTCTCTCTCTCTCTCTCTCTCTCTCTCTCTCTCTCTCTCTCTCTCCTCTCTCTCTCTCTCTCTCTTCTCTCCCCTCTCTCGCTCTCCTCTCTCTCTCTCTCTCTGTCTCTCTCTGTCTCTCTCCCTCTCTCTCTCTCTCTCCTCCCTCTCTCTCTTCTCTCTCTCTCTCTCTCTCTTTCATATATAATATTATATAATATATATATATAATATAAATATATATATATATATATATATATATATTATATATATATATATATATAATATATATTATATATATATATATATAAAATAAATACATACTAATTTATTCCTTCCAGTAACTTTTTACTACTCGTGCCTCTCTCTCTCTCTCTCTTCTCTCTCTCTCTCTCTGCCTCTCTCCTCTCTCCGCTTAAATAAATCAATTGTGTGGTTATAGAAAGAAGAATAACTTAGCCGGATTTGTTTTCTCGTGCCATCCCGCAATTTTATTGTGCTTTTAGCCTCTATTGAAAGAAACACCTATAACTGTGAACTTAAAGAATCGTATTACCCAGAGAGAGAGAGACGATGAGAGAGGAGAATGAGAGGACACATGAGCTGTGACACGAGAAGAGAAAGCGTCCACGACAAGAGGCGAGCAGAGAGAAGACAGAGAGAGACCAAGAGAGGCAGAGCAAGAGTTTAGAGAGAGAGAGAGAGAGAGAGAGAGAGAGAGAGAGAGAGAGAGAAGAGAGAGCAGAGAGAGAGAGAGAGAGAGAGAGAAGATGAAATAATGTATGAAGAGAGAGAGAGAGAGAGAGAGAGGAGAGAGAGAAGAGAGAGCAGACGAGAGAGAGAGAGGAGAGAGAGAGAGAGAGAGCTTAAAGAAATAACAAATGCGTGTTTTGAACCAATATTTTTAGTTTTCTGAAATTTTTTTGGGGGGGCTGCAGTTCCGCAGTGCCTATGGACGAGCCGCCACTGGTGGTAAATACATTTTGAGTTACTGTAAAGACTAAAAAATATTATGGAAAAATTGTGTCTAACCTTTGGTTTTGTTATTTTCAAAGATTTGATGCTCTTTGATAAGCTCTTATAAGACCTAAGTAAATCTGTCTGAGGTTATTAGCACTTACTTAAACTTAGAAGGTAAATTGATTAGTTGAAGCTTGAAGGTAAAGAGAATATAGATATATTGAAATAGTAAAAAATTGAAAATATACAATTTACCTCCATATCTTTAACATTTTTGATTATTATGAATTTGACTTTTTTAACACGCGGACAAGTTAGAATCGTTTATTGATAATTAGAGAACCTTTTTTGTTGCTTCTAGTGAATTCTGGACAATTATGAATCAATAGTGGCAAAATACAAATTCCACTTAAACATTGTGTTAAATATATATGGAAGCATTTAAGACTTCACATTTTAAGAGTTTTTATATCCTACATCTAAATGCTAAAATAAAACAAAACAGAAGAAATATATGTGGAAGTATATAATAGTTCTTACATTACATGGCCCAAACGTTTTTGGGGAGGTGGCGCCATCCTTGAACTTTTTGGATCTACACTTCCAATAACTTTCAAAACAAACCAAACGTATGCAATATATTTGTTATCAGAAAGACTGAGACGCATCCAGAGATGGTATCATTTCGATTCCATAACGTAGAGGCGAAAAACTCCTTTATCTCAAAACCCTCTCTATTCCACCACCCCACCCTACAACGGGAAGGTTAAAGCATAATATGGTGAAATCACAATTTTCCACCTTTTAAAAATAAAATCTAGTATTTTTTTTTTTTTTTATCTCTCAAACAAAGCAACAAAAAGAGTGACACCTGATTTAGGCTATTCAAAATATTAATGAAACGTTATATATGATTTAAAATATTCCAATTTTTTCTTTTTTCTGATATTAAATTAAAAGGTTGTCAATTCAGCAAATATTTCTTCATTTCAGTTAAAAATCATCTATAAAATTGCACAAACATAAATTTAAAATCTAAAAAGTGGGAAAATTTTGCTCAGATCCTTAATTAAGAAAGCATAAAATAAAATTTTTGAAAGATTATAAGTACAGAATTACACACACATTTGGATTAGTATATAACAAAAGCTTTTTAAATATATACATAATCACGAATATTTTAATTACTCACTTTTAAATTTTAATTAATTACTTTATGATCGAAAACGCCATAAAGTGGATGTTGCCACTTGCCAGTACCCGCCATTTGTCCCACAATTTCCCTGTATACTGAACTACTGTATGTATATTTATACTGTGGGTTTGTGGTCCACTGGTCCTAGAATTCTTTATGAAATATGAGCAAGTATGAGGCTGTGTGTAGGCCCTGATTTATTAAAGAAATTTAGCGTAGGCAAAGCTAAATTTAAAGCTTTATTTATAGTGATTTGTTTCAGCTTGTTTTTATATTTTACATAAAATAGAGAAAACCACATGGGTCTATCAAGATACTGTCCAAGACAAAAGAGGAAGGTTGCCATTCGCTTTGAACTGATCTCGTAGATTTAAGTTTGAATATAAATTAGTTCCTTGGAAGCAGATCATATTTTTACTCTAATGAAAATATAAAACAAAATAGGCCTACACGTAAATGCATCGCAAAAAACAAAAATTTGCCCTGAAGAAGACCACTTTGTACAATAAAAAAACGGGAATAGTAGCGCAGAGGGGCTTCACCCCTGATTTTTATGAAAATCACAGGATAAACTCTAAAAAAAAAATAATGAATAAAATAAAACAAACGTGGCGGTCTCTTTAGGAAAAAAAGTTACAGCCTCTCAAAGTTGTTAAAATTCGCATAGACTTTTCATTTTTGATCCATCCAGGTTAGATCTCATTTTAGGCCCTCTAGTTCAGGTTATGATATGTTTAGGTCAGGCACATGCCTTGACTTATCTCTCAGGGTAGGCAGGCTTAATTTTAATATATATATATATATATTTTTATATTTTTTTTATATTATATATATATATATATATATATATATATATATATATATATATATAGGCTTATATTATTATATATATATATATATATTATAGAGAGAGAGAGAGAGAGAGAGAGAGAGATAGATATGCACACACACACATCCTCCCTCAATGACATCAGTCCAAACACTGGGATGAGTGAGTTACCGTGGCGAGTTCAAAAGCAGAATTTAGAATGCCTTTTAGTCATATGATATTACTATTTTAAAAATGAAAAGCAAGGATCGTCTATTTAACCAAGTTCAATATAGGAAGCCATAAGCGGCAGAGAAGCATAAATTTTTTTACCTTTTTATAAGGAAAAATGAAATTTTTAAATTTCGATAACCGCTCTGTTAGAAATTTATTTTTATGGATTAAATTTATTTTAAATATTAAAAAAATATAAATAAATAATTCACATCTTTTATAGGGCATGCACTGCTTACCTTCCCTACCCAGAGGGCGCATCCCTGGTTTAGGTAATTATGTAGCTTCGTAAATGTGAAACCAATGTTTTTACGACCGTCTGTCTCTTCTTTCTTTACATATCGATGCATATTTATGAACTCGACTTTTGAAGAAAGTTTTAGATATATTCTAAACTTAATTGTAAAAGTTACATTAGAAATATTCTAAACTTTCTTTCTTTATATTTTTGAAAGTACAAATTTGCCATGATTTTAACAGTGTCCAATCGGATAACAAAATTTTGTAGAAATGAAGAATGTGTGAAAATTTTCCGTTTAAAATGATGAAATATTCTAAAAAGAAAAGTAAGGACATTCCGATCAGGATACAATACAAATTGGAAATTGTCTATAATGGGAGTTTGAAGAATTTCTAGTTGAAAATGGGAGTTTGAAGAATTTCTAATTGATGTGGAGTTCGAGTTTAGAAGTATGACATTATTTACTAATGCAAGTACGAGACAAGAAATGTTTTAAGAAAAAAATTTTTTTTTTAGTTATTTTGCTGCCAGACAGTTACTATGATCAAAATTTTAATTTGGTACAAGATTGCTGGTCATATTTTAGATTAAAGAATTTGGGAGTATTTGTGCTTTTGAATAAGAATAATTGAGGAGCAATGAAGATATTTAATGGGAGATAAAATGTTAGAAATTTGATTATTACATGACATAAATTCCAGTAAGAAAATAACAATGAAGACTAATAGGAGAATTGCGATAAAAAATAAAAAATGGGAGTTTTGATTATTAGAGGACAAATAGATTCATGAAAGAAAAACATTGATAATCTTATATTATGGGACCTTAGGGAGTTCGAAGTGATGGAAGGGGTTGGAGTATATTGGAGATTGATGGTTGTATAAACTAATTAGTATGTTTATTTTGTTTCAGATATATATTTCAGATATAATGTGGGGAAAAGAGTTTGTGGTAGTTATAGGTGATAGTAGGGTTCAGTCTCTGGACCAAGTTGGAAGATATGAAAGACCTAAAAGCCTAGTAAGGTTTCAAGCTAATGGAGCTACCTATTTAGAATTACTTAATAAAATGGATAACATTCTGGAGGAGAATTATCGAACTGGAAGTGAACTAATCAAATTACTAATAATGGTGGGCTTACATACCAAACTGGTGTATTGGAAAAACACTGGAGTAAAATTAATGGTTCCCAATAGGAAATGGAGATTGAAATCATCATAAGAGCCATCAGTGACAAACTCCGTATTTGGAAAGATAAATATCCCTATTGTGACGTCATGATCACTGTCCCTTTCATTCCGCACTTTGATCGGTTCAACACGGCCCGATTGAAGAAGTCATTGGATACACAGCAGATGAATCAAGTGTATCCTTATAGAGTGAGTTGTCAGTTTGTACATGAGATGAGAAAACTATTAAATGATTTTTTCGATTGTTGGGCTCGCTTTGTAAACCCAAGGCCTTTAGCTTTGGGGAGAATGGATAACTTTCTACAAAATAAGAAAGAAAGGCAAAATAGACCTAGAACTTCCTATACCGGTCCGTTAATAGATGGAGTCCACTTCCAAAGAAAGACCAACATTTACTTTTGGCGATTGGTTTCGAGTTATTGGAAAAATATGACGGTTGTCAGCCCGAAAGGATACCACGTGATTTGTGACGAAGTAAATCATCAGCGATCAGCTGACCAAGATTTTCGACAACAATTGGAAGAAAAAAGACTTAGGAGAGAATTAGAAATAAAACAACAAAGAAGAACTGAACAATTGAAAGCGGAACGAAGGAAGTTGACTGAATGAAAGAAAATTAGGGCTAACTCAAAGATTATAAGACCAACAAGAAGGGTTGTTGAAACTGGAGGGAAGGGTGACGGTGATGTGAAGAGAAAAAATAAACAAAGATACCAACAAGCAAAGAAACAGGATAATCTAGCTGGACCACCAAAAGTGATGGAGAGATTACCAAGAAGTATATAGTAACGTTTACCAGAGCCATAGCCTAAGTTAAGCCTGTTTTATAATTTTTTATATAGACGTAGCCTAGGGCCTAGGCTATGCTATACTCAAGCTTGTTTTAAGATATTAATTTCTTTCTAGGCCTTAGTTGATATTTAGTAAACTGTAGTTGGTGAAAAAAAATGGAAAAAGTTGGACTACTGTTAGGCCTACCTTATAAAAAAAAAAAAAAAAAAATTATAATTTTTATATATCCCGGGCCTAGGCTAAGCTAAATATAAGCTTGTCAAATTTTAACTTGTTTTAAAGATATAGTTTTATTTAATTTTTTGTTTAGCAATACTCAAACTAGTTGGTAAATTGTAGGTACAGGTAGTAAAGTTGATAATAATTTAAAGTATGTATAGCTCTGTGTGATAACGTGGGAACTGTGAATATGTGAATAGTTGCCCTGTTTGTGTTGCGAATGCAGAGAATGTGTTGCTAGGGAAGGAGATTGCAAGACTTGAGTGGTAAAAATATGAATGAATTGAAAGAAAGTTGTATATGAGTTGAGAAAGGAGGGAAGTGTCAAGAAAAAAAAGTAAAAAGTAGGGATGTCGAGGCGAGGAGGGAGCGGGATATAGGGGTAGACAGGAATAGTGATTCACCTAGGCAGGAAGATGAGGGGGGAATTTTAAAAGTAGATTGAAAATGTGAGAGATGAATATAGAGTTGTAGAAACTAGGAAATAATAATTTTAAGATGGGATCTTGAAAGTCAGTCAGCCTGTGACCTGCAGTAACAGGTCGACTGTCTTCCAGATGGGGAGGGATCAAAGGGCCAATGGTAATGTTAAGTTTTCTAAGCGAAAGACTGATAACAATTGCTAATTGGAGACTATGATATGATACCTAGATAGGACTTTCAAAAGAATAAAAAGAAACATGTATGGAGTGTTATCCAGGTGCCAGAGTGAGTGATATCGTGGATAGGATAGATAGAAGAGATTGATTCTACAAATGTTGATTCAAATGTGATGGTGCATGTGCGTACAAATGATATAGGACATAGAAGGTCAGAAGAGTTAATAATACCAGATTATAGGAGATTGATTCAGAAGATGAAAGCTTAAGTGGAAAACTGCATGATTTCTAGGGATTTTACTAGGTTTAGGTGCAGCGTTCAGGGAATGGGGAGTAGGGGCTTTAGGTTGTAAATGAAAGGGTTAGGAAATTGTTTTTTCAAGAAAAATATTAGGTTTTTGGATTTGCGGAGAGAATTTCTGGATAAAGATCTTTTGCAGCAGATGGAGTTCACTCGAGTCGTAAAGGTGTTGGGCTTTTCAGCACCAGTTTGGAGACTTGTTTAGCAAAAAACTAGGTAAAGTTGGGGGTGATGCCGGCTGAAATCAGGATACGAATAATTAGCAATGGTAACTGAATAGTCGTGAGATAAATAAAACAATTATACTCGCAATCTATTGCTTACGTTATATGAACCATCTAAGAATGATTAATATATCTGTGCTTTACTATTTTCTTGATCATCAGTCAAGAATCATAAAAATTAGAGGTTCTGTAATAAAAAGGAAGAAGGTGGTAGAGTTTTTTTATTACATTATCCCCCCACAAGTCATAACATGACGGAAAAATAGGTGGCCCAGGGTTTTTTTTTTTTATTACGAATTGAATTACAGGATAAAAATTATAAAATGTCAACCATCACCAATGTTAATAGAAAGGTATAAATGCGTATGTAAGCTGTCACATACACATCTCTAGACGAATTACAACATTAAATATAGTCAATGTCAAGTCCCCTTTGAATTTGGAGCACATTTTATTTTACTCCGCTCCACCTCCAGAAAGTCATGTAACCTTTTTGAGAATTTTTCCTGAATTGGCTTCAAATAAGAGTAACAACCATCTTCCTCCAAACAATATAAAGCCATGTAATTGGGTGCTTTCTGGAGTGCCAAAATAAGTAATGTGATTTTTTCCATTAAACAGCAATACTTCCATTTCAGGATAGAGGTTAATGAATGCTTGCAAACAATGTATAAATGGCTTTTCTCCATCATTCTCCATAAATTGCAATTTCCAATAGACTGCCCCCCCCCCAATATCACCTGCAATTGGCAAATTATATCGCTCCCGATTTCGTAAGTTCCTTCACTATGACCATACGTACGAGCTCTGTGTCCCATGGATAAACTTCTACACCTCTCTTTCAAATATAGAAGAACCTAAACAACGAATTATGCTTATGACCACCCGTTATTGGAATATAATCAAAACCTTCTGGAATTCCATGTACATAGTTATTATCCAACTTCCACTTATAAAACTCCTGAATAGCAATTTCACTTGTCTGCATTTCATTTCTAGAAACTTTCCGTATTTCCAAAGACAGAATTTATTTGATTTCATTATTACTTTTAGCACCCGAGTGGTGTTTAGCATTCAAGGAACTTGGAAGAGGTATAGTAGTACTAGTCAGTAGAGAATTACAAGAGATATTAGAAGAATTTGTTATGTGATTCGCGTTGGAGGAAGTAGAGGGAATAGAAGGCTTCGAAGAAGAAAAAGGAGAATTTGAACAATTTGGTTGAATACCATTTGTAGAGTTTGGAGAAACCATATGGATTTTTATAGAGTCTGGAGGATCACATTGGATCACAGAAGTTGGAGGATCACATTGGATCTCAGTGGAAGAAATAGAGATCGTCGAAGAAGAAATAGAAGAGGGATTTGACAAATTTGTTTGCATATTATTTGTAGAATTTAGGGAATCTGTATGGATTTTTATAAACTTTGGAGGATCTTGTTGGATCATAGAATTTGGGATTTCGCGTTGGACCTTTGAGCTATTTAAAGTATTACTGCTCCTAGTTTCCAGGTTCAGATTAGTATCATTAATATTAGAGGATGGAGGTGGATTAATATCGGTGTTATGAGTTGGAGAGGTGTCTGATTTAATGACAGCTAAGTTAGTACTCTCCTGTGTATTGACTAATTCATTCAGCACCACATTATCATTGTTAGGTGATGTTTTCTTTTTTTCATTAGAGGATTGTAATTGAGTAGATTCTAAAGGTGAATCATATAATAAAGAATTTTTTTCATTTTTAATTGATTGGGATGTACTTTTAGATATCCATTGTGGACATTCAAGTCCAAGATGCTTTCCTTTACAAATAGGACATTCGTCATTGTCATTGGATTGAGCTTTGTGTTTTCTTTGTTGACAGTTATTGATGATGTGCCCTTTTTCTTTGCAGTGAAAACATTTATTTTGCTGTACATAACATTCATTTTGCAGATGTCCCCGTTTCCCACAAAATCGACAATAGGGACGAGTTTTACAGGTGCGGATGTCATGGCCAAACTTTTTGCGATAAGTGCATTTAAGGTGTTTATCACCATCACCTCTAAAGCGTGGTGAATGATGTGGAGGTCTTTGTGGTGTAGTAGGCACTTTATTGTGATTTTCATTTTTAGTAAAAGTATTAGTAGGGTTAGGGTTAGTAGATGGGAGAATCTCCTGCTGAGCTGTCAGCAGGAGGAAAGCATTCATTAGCTGTGCAAGTACTTGTAATATCTGTTGATTTTGTTGGAGTATTTGCATCATTATGTTAGTATTATTAGTATAGGTTGGGGATGGAACTTGTGCATGTTTGTACTTATCATTTATATAACATTGGTCATTCAATGGGGATTGAACATGTCATGGCAGCGCATCATTAACGGCGATCAAACGCGGTTTATATTTTGGTAGTTAACATTTCAGCACTGTATCCAGATGAAGTTTCAAATATCTTTAGCAAAGGAATTTCTCTTTTACTCGTGATAAGAACGATACAGATCAAGGCTTTTTTAAGTTCCAAATTTTGTGTATGATTGTGAGTATTTAAAGAAAAAAAATTCGATGAAAGTTTGGGCTCTGCCATGATGTTAGAATAAGAAAATAGGAAGAACTTCAGAACAATGAAGAAAAGTACGTCAATAGGAAATAACTGGAAAAGAGTAGCGATGTGAGCAAAAGGTAGCTTCAGAGAAACTACGCTCTGCTACCAATATAATGTTCTAAAGTCTGGGGGCAATTCATATTGAGACTTCAGAACACCAATACCGACAGCAGAGCAAATAAATAAATGGATAGATAAATAAATTAAATAATTAGTGATAGAAAAATGTAATAGGAAATTGTAAACTTACGTAGAAGAAGATAGATCGCAGAGCAAACACACAAACAAGTGGCTCGGGCCCATGGAAGCCGCACTCCGTTTCTTATAACGGAAAAGCTAGCCTTCACTCACAAAAATGGGGATGGAACAATAGAAGGATCTTCTTATTATCATGCCTCAGCCAATAAGTACATGCAAAAAGGAATATACAGGGGGATTAATAAAAGCAATAAGCAATAGAAATATGTACAATATTGATCTAAAAGGTTGAATATTTACCTGAATTATTACTCTTTACTTTGATTAATTAACAGATAATATAATTTAAAACAGGTATTTGAAAGTAGGAAACTTGCTTTTTATAAAATTTAATATGTAATATGTCCCTATATAAATTTAAATTATCCTTTCACACATTTATATATTAATAGAAGTAGATAAACGGTTCCCAAATAACTTTTAACCTCAGTGCACTGACACTTACTCCAAAACTTTCCCCATTAATTCCCTAAAAAAATAATAATGAATTTCTTTACAATTTACTATAAACTAAGTTTATTTATAAAATATATATTTTCTTGTCTATCAACAAAGTAGCATTTACGCAATAACACAGTATTTTACTTAATTTAAATGTTTAGATAGAATAAGTCAGTTTCTTTTTTAGTAGCGAAAGTATTAAGGACAATAACACCGTCTTTTTATAATTTTACTTTCTTTTCAATAACACTTCACTAATAAACCAGTTTAATTAGTTTCTACCGCAGTTAACATAACACAAACTGGTTATTTATTTTAAGTTACACTCAAGTTAGAGAATTTCATTTCTTTTGGAGGTTTCTTAGAAAATATTTGTCTTTCTTTTAGTTCATTGTTTTAATATTTTTATAATCTTACTTTAATGTAAAGCAGTACCAAACTAGATGAAGTAGTCCTGAACTAATCATGAACCATTCCCAAAGTAGTTGACCTATAAAATTTAAATTACTAAATACTAGATATTTACTTGTTAAAGGTTAAAATTCATTTATATATTTTTAGTTAATAAAGCATCAAGAATTTTAAAGTAATATATATATATATATATATATATATATATATACATATATAATTATATAATATATATATATATATATATATATTATATACTGTATTTAGTTAATAAAGCATTAAGAATATAAAAGTAACCTACCCCTAGATAACTCCAGAGGCCATATAGAGGAGTTTCCTAAAATTTCAATAGAAAGGTAGTTATATGGAGAAGCAACTCAGGCTTAATAGAAGAAAACTAAAAAAATATAAATTCTATTAAGTTTTACGACCATCAACATTTATCTATTCCTACAATTAAACTCGCAATCTATTGCTTACGTTATATGAACATCTAAGAATGATTAATATATATTCAACAAAATATTTGACATCCAAAATAACCAAGATCAAAAATATTAGAGGTTCTTAAAAAAAAGAAAGAAAGTGGTTAAGAGTTTTTTTATTACATATATATATATATATATATATATATATATATATATATATTATTGTAATATATATATATAATATATATATAATATATATATATATATATATATACTAATATATATATATCATATATATATATATATATATATATATATATTATATATATTATATAATATATATATATATACTATAATTGCAGATTGTAATAACACTGATATGTAGCTACTTGTGTTTATCATTATTTATATTTTTTCATTTTACAGACTATTGATAATCATGAGTTAAAATTATATATATTGTACCTTTTATTGAGAAATGGCTTTGTTTAATGGTTTGTGGAGAATGACAATGTAGTTTATTGATTGGAAGAATACTGTATTCTAAAATATAAAGAGTACCATGGAGCATTCTGAACTTATTGCTGAAATGGCATATATTGAAAGACTTTCTACTCAGGAAAGATTGAAACTTGCAAGACGTCGTCGTATGCAACAATTAAAAAAATGTTCCCAAAAAGAGAAAGAATTTTTTTCAAGTAAGAAAGAAAAAACTGCCCATAATGAGGCACAGAAAAGACAGAAAAAAAGTGACTCAAAAGTTTGCTTCGCTAGTAATGTTATGATTCTTGAAGCCGCTGCCAGAAATGATATTGAAGAAGGTTTGCTGCTATTTTTTACTTTAACTTATCGTAATATTACTTATGTAAATTTCTCTCTTAGCATCGATTAAATTGTTAACCCTTAATATTATTTCTTAATTAAATGATGATGTAACGGATGGTTATAATAGGTATAATATAATAATAATAATCTGTAGCTCCTTCAACTGAAGATGAATGAATCATTATGAGAAATATTTAAATATGAATGAACTAAAAAATAATGTATACAATGCTACCAAAATAAAATACATACGACACATGATTGATAATTTTCATTATTAATTTTACTCAAAAGTGAAAAAGTCAAAAAAATATTTTTTTTTTTTTTTTTTTTTTTTTTTTTTTTTTTACTGTATGATCTGAAATATCCTATTAGTATAGTAATTATTATATTCAAAGTGGAATTAGGAGGTTTAGTTCTATTAAGTTTATTTTCAAATAAAATTAATATTAGCTTTTTATTATTCATCTAAGTACAATTATTATTTGATATCTAGGGGCCAGCTTAGAAATATTAATTGCACAATTTTTTAAATTTTTTTGTTTTTTTTTTTTTTTTTATAACTTTATTGATAAATTTTCAGTGAAAAATTTGCTAGAAATGAGTGTTGACCCAGATTCTACAAACGAAGATGGTTTAACTGCTCTACACCAATGTTGTATTGATGATTCAGAAGAAATGATGAGATTACTCGTTCATTATGGTGCTGATGTTAATGCACAGGATTCTGAGAAGTGGACACCCTTGCATGCAGCTGCTACTTGTGGTCATTTGCATCTTGCAAAATTTCTGATTTCTAAGTAATTATTATTAATATATATAATATATAATATATATCATAATAATATATAATTATATTATATATATATATAATATATATATAAATATATATATTAATATATATCATACTATATAAAGTTTGCACCTTACGGGCCATAGCCCCTATTCCTAGAGGGGACTTCTCTAGGTAATTGCTACCTAGGATCTGGATGGAGGATCGAACCCTTGCCCTTACGACTGTCGCTCTACCTATTTTATATATATATATATATATATATATATATATATATATATATATATATATATATATATATATATATATATATATATATATACCGGTATATATAATATAATAATATATATATATATATATATATATATATATATATATATATATATTATATTATATATATATATATATATATTATATATATATATATATATATGTCGCTATATATATATATATATATATATATATATATATATATATATAAAAACCTTTGCAGAGGCGCAAATTTACTTGCAGTCAATGCTGATGGTAATATGCCATATGACATTTGTGAGGATGATGCTACATTGGATTATATTGAAAGTGAAATGGCATCACGAGGTGTTACTCAGCAACTCATTGATGATACAAGGGCAGCTGTTGAAAGAAAAATGGTAGAAGATTTAAAGAGATTGAAGGGTGACGGTCAGAGTCTTATGTATAGAGATGATCAAGGGGCTACACCAGTATGTTTTACCAATTGTTTAAATTTGGAAAATGCTTTTATAGAAATGTATTGCAAACGTAGTAAATTGAATTTAATAGTTATAAATAATATTAATAATATACTATATATATATATTATTATAAATATATACTTCTATATTATATTATTATAATATATTATATTATATATAATATATATATATATTATTAATATAATATTATTATAATATTTATATATATATATATATATTATATTATATATAATATATTTATCTATATTTAAAGTATTTATAATATTATATAATTAATATAGCCACAGTTTATAATTATATATATATAATATCAAATAAATATATAATGTGTAGTAATATTATATATAAATAATATATAATATTATATATAAATATATAACTTTATATATTATATAATTATATAATATATATATATTAGTATATATATTTATATATAATAATATTATATTATTATAATATTTTATATATTATAATATTATATATATTATATATAAATTAATATAATAAATAATAGTATATAATATTAATATACTATTATATATATAATATTAATATATATAATATATAATATCTATATATATATATTTTAATATATTATAGTATTTATTATTTATAATATATTAAGTTTAAAACTATGTTACCTAACGTAACTGAAATTTGAAATTAATTATTCATTTTTGTTGAAATGTTAATTTTAGAACTTAAAAATAGATTTTGCTTCTACATGGTTACTAAAATAAGTTTATAGCTTTTTATAAAAAAAAGAATTAAAGATAATATCAAAGTTATGTGCCCTATAGAATAAATACTAATGAAGTTCGGTGCTTTTGTACCTTCATTAAGGTATATTTAATGATATCATCTAAAGAGGTGTTTAGCTGAATTTATTTATTTTTAGTTATATATTATGTATGATTAAGTATATTGATAGTATGTTTATTTATTATGGGTGTATATATGTGATTATTAATTATATTGTTATTGATAATTTTGACTTGAGATTTCTTTATGAATATGATATATTAAGATGCAGTATATGTGTCTGTATGGTAGGTATTTTGCCTTATTCCTTGTTTTCAATAGGTTAATGCTTTGTATTATTTTATTATTATTTTAATTTTATTTATTTGATTATTATTATTATTCTATGTATATTATTGATGGGGGACTACGGAGTGAGTATGATTATTATATTGATTATGTGATGGACATGTAATAAGTGTATTTTGTTAGGTTTGTTAAAATTTGATATATTATTAAAAATATTAACTGATTGTTTGTTAGTTATTTAGAATGTAGTGTTCTATTTATAATTGTTAGATAATATATTTGGTTATTTATTGGATATTATTATTATTAGTTATTGATGGTTATTATTATTATTATGTTAATATATTTAATCGTTTATTTAATTATTGTATTGATTAATTATAGTTTTTATCGTAGTTGTTATTATTATTACGAGTAGGATTTTTATTTATTTTTTTTTAGATTATTATATATTTGTAGAATTAAATATTTAATATGTGATATATAATATTATTTATTATTATTGATCATATTATTATTTATTATTAAAGATGTTAGCGAATGTAAATTTATTGTTTATTACTAATTATTAGTTTGTATTGAGAGTGGTGTAATTAAGTTTATAGTATATATTAAATTACTTTCAGTACCTTTGTTTTTAAGTGATTATTTCTAATGTATGTATGTATTATAGTTAGTGATTATATATTAAAACGGTGATCTACTATTTATTATATCAGTAGTTATATGATTATTGATTTGTATATATTATTTATGTATTATGGGATGGATTATTCGTTATTATATTTTAACGATGATTAATATCTCGATATCGGTGAAAATTATTTAATATATTATAGTTAATTAATGAATATAGAATAAATATAAATATTTATTGAATATTATTTATTATTCTATTATTATTATGATTACTATTGATTATTATTATATATTATTATATGTTGTATTTTATGAAATATTTTCGTTTTTGTCATATCATTTGTGATTACACATTCAAATTGATCTATCATTATTAATTCTTATTGATTTTATGTATTGTTATTATTTTATTATGGTGTGTTTGTTTCTGTGATCTGCTCAGTGATCTAGTATAGTAAGTGCGAGTCTATGATAATAAGAAGATTAATTGAAATAGTAAAAGAATTATTTGTGTGTTATAATATATATATTTTTGTTTCATAAAAAAAAATATAACCAAATTGAGTAATACAAGTGTATTATAAAGTAAGTAAAAATCTAGATAAGGAAATAAACAATGATTATGGTGCAAATGGTATATGAACGTTGTGGTAGATCGGCTAATTTGACGGGCCTTTCGTCTTGGTGTCGATTTGTATTGTAATTTAATATATTAGTTACTATATTATATAAATAGTATATATTTACTATATATATATAGATAATATTAGATATACCAGTTAGTAACATACTTTTAGGGGGATTACGGGCTACTAGATTAGACTACAATAAGAAGACTAAACGTATAATAATATATATAGACAGTATGTTTCTATTAATTATATTATATTAGGTTTTGTTATAAAATTTGTAAGACTAACCTGCACAAATAGATCATTGTTACCGGATTTAATAATGTGGAGTAATTAGTTGAAATTATAGTGTTACAATTATTATTATTATTTATTCATTATATTATCGCATATATAAATTATAATAATATATATATAACTTAATTCATATATTATATATATTAGTAACTATATATATATATCATTATATATACATTAGTATTACTATTAATTATCTATATTATTATAATATATATAATATACTTGTATCTCTAATAATTTGTATTAATATATAATATTTATATTTTCTAAATTATTATTAACTATAAAATTATATATATTAGTTATATATATTAGTATATATATTATATATATATATATAGTATAATATATATTAATATATGATATTATATCATTAGTATACATATAATTATATATATATTAAATAGTTTATATATATAAATATAGTTATAGATTATTATAGACTATATTGGGGCAGGTGGCCCTTCGAATTAATCAGAATAAATACAGTATTGTTTTCTTTATTATACATAATTTCTATTAGCAACTTTCGCTACCATTTCTTAAATTTCGTGTACTTATTGTTTGATACACTCGACCTCTTTACTCTTCTTTCTCGTCGTTCTATTTCACTCTGTTATTTATTTTTCGCTGTAATACAGTAGTAATTACGATTGCTGTTGACGTTTATCTACTCTGTTTCACTCATATGTTTATCCTTCAGTGTCTTATATACATATTTCTCATTTTCTATGAATTTAGGATCTTCTGAATTATCTATCTATGGCTTAGCTCTCAATTAATCTATATTTAATTCTATGTTCCGTTTCTTTATCACTAACTCTACTTACTATGTTAGCCCAAGTTCTATATTTTGAATTTCTAACTCTGGAAAAAAATTATGATTCTATCTTCCTGCACTTTTCAAATATATAATCATTTTTGGTTTGATTCAATTATTCCCACGCCGCCAGTGGGATTGCCTATAATATTTTAATGGTGATCTACAGTGAGAACTTGGCTCTTACTATATTATTTATCTATGTCAAGAATGATATCTAGGAAGCAGTGTTTGTTAAAGCCTTAGAATGCCAACTTCGTTCTGAGTGTCGTCTGTGTTAGAAGAAACAAATATTTTAAGCGTACTTAATTTTCTGTCAAATTTAATCTACTAACAGACTCACCTGTTCTCTTAGGTGATACTATGTCAGCTTTATTGCTGATAAATCTTTGTTATGTTAGCATTCATTAAAGGCTCACGCCTATGACAATTAATTTATTTTGGTTTTTGGGATGCGCGTCGTGTGATTATTGTCGGATTTTGTGCGGTCGGGTGATTATCTGCTTGCTTTGGGCTACCGATTGGGTGATGTGGCTTCATCGGGTAAGCTGGGCGAGTCAATTGGAAGGCCCGTTGATCCTAGTCGTGATTCAAGGTAGAAATTAGTCGTAAGGGAATGTTACCAGTTTCCTTAAAAGCTATGGCTAACATGTGTGTTGTCTGTGTTGAATGCTTTTTATTGGTAATGAAAAAGAGATCTGTTATATGATGTGGAGGGTCCATTATTGAAGCGTCTCATCAGACGAGGGCTCATTGAGGTCTATACGTTAGGGTCATCGGAGGGTCATTTGAAGGGGTCGATCTCGGTGGTTCCACGGAGAGGTGTTCATTGTATAGTGTCCATTCGGGAAAGGGTGTTCCATGTAGATTCATATTTCATTGCTCTTGGTTGAGTGGGTTCATTGGAGTAAGAGCCGAGGTCCAGTTGTGGTGTGGGTCTAAGTATGGATTCGTGGTAATGTTAAGTATCTAAGGTGTAGATGCAGAGTGTTTCTGTGGCATAGGTGAAGCTTTCGTATTCTGTCCTTGCAACTAACTATTACAACTTGATTACTCTGCTTTTGTATCTCGTTTATTTGTCTCGAGACTCTGAATGTCTAGATTAAGTCGTTTAAACTAGAACTATATTTTCTAGTTTTCATCCCGAATCATGTCTGATTAGGAAAAATCTATTCTTGTAAATATTTTTAAAAGAAAACTTTAGCATTGCTTCTTCCTTTTCCCCTTCTTAAGATTTGGTGATATCTTAATTCTCTAATCTTCAGTGGGTCCAACGTGGCAATATACCGAGAATACAGCATGCTCGACGAACGAATTGCTTTAGCGGTCGATCAAGAAAATTAAAAAGTGTTATTAAGGGCGAATTTTATATGATTTGGGCAGTATTTACAGAGATTTTCATAAACAAGATCGAAAATCTACGAAAATTTTAAAGAATAATGAAACATGGTATTTATGTCATACCTCTCACTATCGAAGTTTATGTATGTTCCTTGTGAGTTTGTACAAGCACGATCACTGTGGACGATGACTTACAAAAATGCGCTTTAGCAGCAACACCCAACAGAATTCTGCAACGATTAATTGTTTTGCAACTTACAGCTACTCCAGCTGTTTATTGACATGCTATAAAACGGATTGATTTTTAGGGAAATGTGTTACTTGCTTTTTACCGATCAGACCAATAAAGTGATAATCAATAAAGAATAAGGCGATCAATTGAACTAGATAAATTTTTTTTATTTTATAGGTAGTTTATTATAATAATTAATTTTATTCCTAATAATTTTTATAATAATTAAGTGTACGACATATACTGACGTCGTTTTATTAGTTCTTCATATTATATGTAATGAAGTATAAAATATAAATACATAATAACCAATATTTAATAATAATACAATAATAATAATAATAAAATAAAATATAATATAATAATAATAATAATAATAATAATATAATATAATATAATAATAATAATTTATAATAATAAATGTAATGATATGTAATGATATATATATATGCATTCATAATATAATAATAATTAATAATAATAATAGAGTATATATTATTTACAACATACATGATCATGTAAGTAATATATATTAGAATTATTAAAATAAATACATACAATGAAGAATATAATAATGACATCGTTATATTAGTTATATATATGTAATAAATAATAGGTATAATATGAAATATTATCAATTGTGATACAAAGATGTTCTTAATAATAATAATAATTATTATTGGATTTATCATATTCAAAATGGTGGTTTAAACTTAATTTTTTTTCTGTTTTTTATTTTTGATATTTTTGTAAAAGAAGTGTAATAATAATTATCATTATTTATATTATATTAGTTCTTATACTATAGTTCTAGAATTCAACTGACAATTGCGAGATAAATTTCTGCAATATATATATATATATATTAGGGATTATATATCTATATAATATATATATATAATTATATTAATATATTATATATTAAATTATTATACTATTATAGTATATTTTAATATATATATAATATATATATATATTTAAAATAAACACACAGCTTACGGCAGAAGCTAATTAGGAAAGGTGTCTCATTAACATCTGACAGAATGAAGCCAAGCACGATGGAGAACAGCTCTCATTTCCGCACGTCAGTTGCGAACATGATCGACTTTGTGTGCGAGTACGCTACACTCGAGACTACGGGGCTTTTCATATAAATAATATATATATTATATATATATTATATATATATTATTATATATATATATATATATATTTTATATAAATATATATATATATATATATATTATAATACTATATATAGTATAGTGTTATAGTGGCGATTTCCAGATCTTTTTACTCTTGTATCTCTCTCTCTCTCTCTATCTCTCTCTTCTCTTCTCTCTCTCTATTCTCCTCTTCTCTTCTCTTTTCCGTCCTCCTCTGCTCTTCTCTCTCTCTCTCCTCTCTCTTTCTCCTCTCGATCACAACGGTTCTTTCAAGGTCTCATCTCTCTCTCTCTTCTCTCTATATTATATATATAATAGTATTAGTATTTATATATATATATATATATATAATATATATATATATAATTTATATATATATTATTATATATATTTTATATATATATAATATAAGTATATATATATATATATACTTAATATATATATATATATATTTATATATATATATATATATATATATATTATTAAATACTTGAGTTATCCTTCTAAAACTTTCCTTTTTTTACGTTTTCTATAGTTGTTTCCATTTTTCAAACTTTAAATATTAAAATACAATCTCTAACTTCACAGACCGTCTCCGCATCTCGATATTGCAGAAACTGCCGCGCATTTTATGGTAAAACGTTATTTATAGCACTTATTCTTAACTGTTCAGTTTTAATTTAGGGATAATAATTCATTTATTCTACCACTCTCCGCAAAAAAAGAGGTAACTAGAACCTTTTATCGTACATTATAGAATTTGCAAAATTAGATCGTTTTTCTATATGTTTACCTCGTGCCTGACTCAAGAGTACCAATCGAGTCGCCTCTGCCTAATGATATTACTATTATGTATTAACCTATATATTAATTTTAGAAATATATATCATATCATGATTTCAATAATATTATAGACTTTATTTTAGTAATAGATATAATATATATTTATATAGTATAAATATATATAATATATATATATAATAATATATTAATATTAATATAATATATATTAATATATATGTTAATATATTATAGTATATATATATTAAATACTATATATATATAATTATATATATAAGTGTAGAGTATAGTAGAGAACAAACTAAACCGAATACATTCTTACAGTTTAAGAATATATAGAATATATAGACGCCTAAATATCTGCATTGGTAAATCTACAGAGGTTGGAAAATCATTAGGAAATAGCACAATTCATTTATTATATTCATTGTTTCACTGCTATTACATATAGAAAGAGAATTAATATCAAATTCTACAACGATAAAAACCATGTTAAAGTTCTTAATATTAAAAGTTAAAATTCAAGAATAATCTGTAACAACTTATAACACAACTGTAAATAAAATATTCATTATTATAATTACATACTATTTTCAATATTAAAATCTACATTTTCTACATTTATATAACTAGTTTAGTGTCTAAATTGAAAAATATAACTTGAGTATGTAGTATATCAATGACATAAGAAAATTATTCTAGTACCTAATTAAAAAATAAGATTTAGTATATAGGTACTAGTATTGATATATTATTATATTTTAATTATATATTTTATTAAAAATTTATTATTATATATCTATATTTATTAGTATAGTATAATATAGTATATATTTATAAATAATTAATATATCTATTTTTATATATAATTATATATTACTCAGTATCAAACCTTATAATATACTATTATATCATAGGCTTATATTATAATCGTAATATTATATATATTTTAATATAATATATATATATATTATATATATTTTATATATATTATTAATACTGTTTCCTCCTTAGTAAGGCGTATATGATATACTTATATAATATAATATATAATAGTAATACCATCAATTTAGAGTATATTAATACATATATATCTTATTTTAGTATTATATTATTATTATTAGTATATTATTTTTATTAATATATCTTAGTATAATATATTTTAGTATAATATTTAATATTATTTAATATATATTAGTTTTATATATGAACTATTAATATATATATATATATATTAATATAGTATATTTTAGTATTAATATATAATATAGTATATATATAATAATATAATTAATAGTATATATAATATATATATATTATATATATATGATATATAAAATATTATATATATATATTATATATATATATATAAGTATATATCTATTATATATAGTATATATAATTATATTATATATATATATAATCTAGTTATTTTTATGATATATTGTTAAATACTATATCTAGCTCTGGAGACCAGTTATATTCATCGAAGTTTCCATAATTCGTTTTCTGAAGAAACACGTGATTCATCGTACAGCATTTTCTTGTAGACAGGTCAGCGTTAGCAAAAATCTTCGAGTTAAGAGTCTACATCTCTAGTCGTATGCTGGGAATCAATAAAATTAAGTCAATCAGAATTAACAATAGAAATATTCCTAGCCTTGTAAGAAGGAAATGTGAGATGCACACAGATTTCGCAGCACGAGCGGCGCCTATTTTACATATGAATACGAAAACCAAAGGCTCTGTTTTAAAAAGATTTTTTGTCTATGTTGCTTTCATGTTGGAAACCTTACTTGCAACAAAAGATCAGATTCAAGAATAAATAAATCATTACACACACACATAATATAGAATCACACACAACACACCACCACAGTACATATATGTATATATATATATATAAATATTATATATATAACTAATAGTTTATAATATATATATATTATGTACTTTATATAATATAATATATATTAATATATATTATATATCTATACATATATATTATATAATATGTATTATATAATATATTGATATATAATATAATAATATCTTATGTTATTAATTATATTATATCTATAATTATATTAATAATATATAATATATATACTATATATATATATATTATTATATATATTAATATATATTACTACATAGATATATAATATATAATATATATTCTATAATGAATATATATATTATATTATAGACATAATATATTTAATTATATATATATATATATTTCTTTGATTACATTTATTATATATTATATATATAATAATAAATATTTAAAGTAATATAATTATATATATAAAATGGTCATTAATCTATTAAATTAACGAGCAAGATAACTCAGAAACGTTTGAATCGTTCCATGAACAGATTAAGATATTGGGAATCAACGTAAATAATGAAAAATAATAGTAATGAAAAAAAGTTGTAATATAAAAAAAAATAATATTTAGTACGGAAAAATGTAAAATAAAAAAAAATCATTTTTGGGGCCGTTCGAGCCGTAAAGGGACAGAGGGGTAAGATGTCCCCGTCGTGACCACCGGGATGGCGTAGAGACCCGACTACTTGCATCTATTTGCTGTTTACATTTGAGCATTATCTTTAGTTTAAAAAATGCGCACAGAGATATATTTTTTAAATATACATAAATAAATATAGTTAAAATCTCATTTTGGCTAAAAAGTTAGGTAGTTCTTTCATGAAACTTAAAGAAGTATACAGTTCTTGTCTTTCCGTACTGAAGAACACTTAAAAGATGTTCTCTCTCCTTGTTTGGGAATTTTGTCTTTTAACTAAAATTAAAAAATATATATTAAGCTAGGTTTGCCCATTTACGTTACGTTAAATTATTTTTTACCTTTGTATTCATTAATGATTACCATTGACAACTACTCACTTCTATAAGTGTTAGTGCATGCACCATCTAGTGGATTCAAGAAGTTAAGAGAGTGTTTAACTGTGAGATGATTTAAATCTATCTCTTTTAAAAGAACACTTCCAATCGTGTGTGATTACCGAAAATATTCTTTTAAAATTAATTGATTCCGTCTTTTGGGAAAGTGAGCATGTTCAAGCGTTACATTTTACTCTCCCCTTTTTAAGTAAGTTTACATTTACTTTTAACTTAATCGACCTTGTATTAAATTCTTCGTAATACTACCAAAGACACTTTCATCCACTTCAACTATTGCATTTTCAGTCTCTATTTTATTTTACCTATTAAATTAATCAATATCTAGCACCATCTTGCTTCTGCAAACGTGTACATTCTACAAATAACCACGATATATCTAAAATTCGCTTGCTCCTAATTAGGTCGTGTTTCAATTTAACAAAAAACTAAATATTTTTATAATTGTAAAATATTTAACAACGACGGTTGAAAAAGAATTAAACATGTAAATATCCAAATTCTTTTGCTATCATTATATATATATATATATATTATCTTAATCATTTAATATTCCTAAATAACTTGTCTCTATTATTATAATTTACATGATCTTTTACATTTATTCCGATTTTCTTTTGACTTATTTACTTTATAAAAAATATATGGTAAAAAGCAAATAAATTAGCAACAGAAATACATCATCTAATAACAAAATTTCACAAATATATCTAAATTATTTATATTTTTTATTATGCTGCTGAAACATTACCCGGCGCAGTATAAACATGATCTTATCGAATAAACTATATTAATTTTAACTTTTTTATTTAGTTTTTTTCTTATAATTTACATTTCAACCTGATCCAAATGCCGTTTTTTCTGTAAATATGTACTTTTCGAAGATCTATGACGTCCACAGTAAAAGGTACGGTCAACCTCATATAATACTACTTATATATATATATTAGTATCTATATATACCCCATATATATATGATAAGTATATATTATATATATTATATATATATATTAAATATATATATATAAGTATATATATATATATATATAGTATATTATATTTATAATTTATATATATATATAGGGCGTATGTCATAGGGTAAGGTAGGGTAGTAGCTCTCAATATTGTGAGTCTTTTATAATAAAGATAAGTAAGTTGGAACTTATTAAATTATTAAAATTTTATTATCCAAAATAAGAGAATAGTAAAAAAAAAAGAAAATTAATTTATATAAAAAAAATTTAGAAAACAACAACTACTTTAGTAATACGGTTATAATAATTAAATTAATTTGGAAATTTTCGCTCCTAACCCTAGCTTCCCTAAGAGTGAATCTTTGTTATTCGTACGTAATGAATTTAATTTTTTCCTATTGTATTATATAGTTCAAGCCAGGAAAACATACCCGTCCTGCCAGACGAAAAAATCGTAACTTATATATAGCTATATTATTATATTATATATAATTAACTATATATAATATTATATATCTATATATATAATATATATATATTATATTAGTATATATAAAATAATGTATATATATATTAATATAAAAATCACCTATATAAAAAAATTATAAATAAAAAATATATATACTATATAATAACACCTGTAAAAACCGCCCAGGTGAAGTAATCTGATCGAAATTGAAAAAAAATACCACACCACTGTAAAGGGCAAAAAATACCAAATCCGGGGATCCCGTTACCGCGCTCGTCAGCGCACAGTCCGTGAGTGTATTGATGTGGCCGTTAAATAACAAGTTTTTATTACGTATCAAAGGGATTGAAGCAGCAGTGTATTTTATCTTTAAGTTTCCATTGATTTGTTACTTAATATTGCATTTAATATTACTTTACCTAAATGATATTTATCTTTCTATAATTAGAACATAATAATAATAGTGCATAATGGAAGTAAGTTTATTTTTTAATTGAAAAATAGCTTTAAAGCTTATCTAAGGAATAAAACTTATTTTAAAAAATCTTTTTAAGGGCCTACGTTCTTTATTAATACAAGATACTAGTAATGTTCAGTAGAACCATTTCCTTTGTTTATTATTATCTTTATAATTTTAGTTATTATTTATTATTATTTATTATATTTTTATAATACTCATTATATTATTATTATTTATATTTATTTTATTATTATTAATTATTATTATTATTATTATCATTATATTATTTTATAATTAATTATTATTATATAATAATTAATATGAAACAATAAATAATAAAAAAATAATAAATTATATATAATGAATAATAATAATAAAATAATATAAATAATAAATATAACATAATGCTATCGATAATGAAATATGTAATATAATAACGTAAAATGATTTAAATAAGATAAAATAAATAATAGATCAATAATAATAATAAATTATAATAATAATAATAAATGATAATATAATAATAAGTAAAAAGAATATGATAATAAGTACACTACATTCCATAATGAGTATATTACATAATCAATTTGTGTATATTCTGTACTTTACTATTAGGCACTATATGGATATAATGATAATAATAATACATAATAATCAAATAATAATATATATATAGAGTGATAATTCAATATAAATAATTGAAGTAATAATAAGATAAATGATAATAATTAATATAATATATGTAATATTAATAAGTATATATACTAATGATAAGTAATAACAATATATTATAGTTATTATATTATATATATATATATATATCTGTATATAGTATATACTATAGACTATATAATATAGTCTGAAATTATATGCTATATATACTATATAATATATACTATATATACGTATATATATATAGTAAGTGCGGATACTATTAGTTAAAATATATATAGAGCTGCGTACTCGCCAATTTACTTTAAGTACCGCCACTGATATATAATATTAATATTATAATAAAATAATATACTAATAATATTATCTATAATATTATCTCTATGTTGAAATATCCATTCATTTCAACTAATATATATATATATACTATATAATTATATTATTACTAATATATACCATAGACATATATATCAATATTTATATTTAATGTATATATGATAATTATATATATATTATATATTATATATATCTATATATATATATATATATACGTATTAATATATTAAACCTATATATATATATATATATTATCCATAAGTATATCTATAATTGTCTTATTGCTTTAACCCTTGTTTTTTTTTTTAAAAGTGATTCAAAATTTTCCATTCTAATTTCAGGTTGTGATTCTGCCTCATATGACATTCAGGTAGGTAGATACAAATTTTTCTGCTTTTTTCTCCCCCTATCATGGATTTTCATATCACCTGCGCATCCACTATTTATAAGGGTTTTATTATTTTAGACTCATGTCGATTATCAGCTTCCAGTTAAGCTTAAGCCATTTTTTTTTAAAACCTACCTTTCTCAAGGATCATGAACAACACCGCTCATAGTGTAAAAATTTAACTTTTTTTTTATTAGTTAGTTAGTGATTGAAACAATGTAATCCTTCCAAATAAATTAACTATTAGTTTAGTTTAATGGAAATTGAAATAAATTACAATATAAGTTTAGGTAAATTTATGGGTAACTAATATAAGTTTACTTAGTAGATTTCTATCATAGAGGGTACGCTGCGAAAAATTTTTAAATCCGACTCACGTTCAAGTGCACCAAACTAACCTGGTCCTAAGTTAGCTTAGGTCGGTGGTAAGGAAGTGTGTAGGTTTAGTTGGTTAGGTTTAGGTTAGTGTAGGATAGATTTTTAGGCTGTTAATAAACTGTTTTTATTATTAAATATATATTATTAACACCTACATAATTTGGCCCGCGTTTCAATTAGCGTCATATGTATCTTAAAAACTATCAATGCTACAGTAAAAAGGAATACATTTTTGAGATCCTTGTAAAATTGTACAGTTAAGAATATTATTCTAAGTTATAATAAATGTAATAAAATAGTAATAATAACATTAAATTCTTCATTAATGAGAAATTCTATCAAACATCTGGCAGTTCTAAAATCATTTCATTTGTATCACGGAGTCTGAATTTGTAAAAGGGCTAAATTCGCTCAATTCTCTCACTTGCAAAAATTAAATAACTTGTATATATATAAGATAACTATATTAAATATATTAATATATATAAATATATATATATATATTTATATATATTAATATATAAATTAAATATATATATAAAAAATATATATATAATTATATAATTATATATAGTATATATAATAATTGTATACGTTGTATTAATATCGACTACTAGGGGGTCGAGCCGGGGTAATGGGGGACGTTTATATACCTGAGTAGGGGAGGCGAGAACTCCTCCCCCACCCAACAAGAGCGGGTTGTCGTGACTTCCGAGGGGGGAAATAGTCTACCGTCGTTCCCCGAAGCGAGAGACCCGACTTACTGCATTCTCTTGCGGTCAACCTTGCGTAATTCTCTTTAGTTTTACAAACCACCCACATTTAAGCAACGTAAGGATTCTACCTTATTAACATAACTTTAAATTAACTATTTTTTATATTTAACACCATTTTTAACTTTTACATTTTTGAATTATTTTTTTTCTTAATTTTTCGATTCCAAAATGTATTCCTTTTTACTGTATTATTATAGTTTTTTAAAGATACATATGATGGCTAATCGAAACGCTGACCCATAATTTTTTACTTCTTTGACTTTTAAAAGCATTAAAAGAATTAAAAGCAAACACTTTTCGTATGGTAATCTCATCTTTTGAAAAGAAACAGGTTTTAGGTAGCTGAATTTTAATTCCCATTTTCTATTTCCCATCTAAAGCAAAAATAAAATCATTTATTTTTGTCAATAACAACATTTAATTTATTATTACACTTCTTTTTCTTCTAATTTTGCTATAGTGTTGCAAAAATTGCTAATAAGTATAGCTTACTCTTTTAATTCTATTATATCTACAAGATTAACTTTTATTTATAATCTTAACAAAAAACAAGCCTAACTCTCTTTTCTGTTCATAAATATTGGCTAGGCTATGCTCAGACTTACAAGATGCATATTTTTTTAATTATATTTAATTTAGTGTATTTAAGAAAAATTGCTGTTACTTAGACATGGATGAATATTAGTAACGTTATTGAATACAAAAAAAAAGAACATGTTTATATTTTTGTTTATTTAAACAACATTTCTTATATTTATTTATAATTTTTATTTCTTGTATTAAACCGTACAAATTATATTTTAAAATTCGCAAAACCTGATGTAAAATAATCGATATAATGAAAAATAATCAATGGTCAGGATTACGCATTATATAATATATATAATAATTTATAATATATAACATATATATATATATAATATACGTATATATTATATTAGTTATATAGAATATATAATATATATATATATAATAAATATATATATATATATATATAATATATATGGGGATAGTAGCCTACGTATAAGGTGGTTGTATTTTTAATTATCAATACTAACGCACTTTTATTTTTAATAATTTAGGGTAATACATTAAATTTTTGGGTACTAACCTAACATAACCTAACTAATAAAATAACCTAACCTATACTATACCTAACAAACTTAACCTAAATTAACTAATCTAACTTATCATAACCTAACCACGTTATAATTGTCATAATCTATATATAATATATTTATATTTATATATTATATATATAAATATATATATATATATAGTACTATATATATACTATCAGTATTCAAACTATTATACTATATATATAATATTATTATTACTATATACTAATTATATGTGTGTGTGTGTGTGTATGTGTGTGTGTGAGTGCATGTTTTTGTGTGCATGTGATAAAGGCTCAATTTTCAGATCTGAATATGACATCTGATAATCTTGAATGAAATGTCTCGTTATTGATTACGTTTTCAAACGCAACATCTTCGCTCGAAGATCCAAATGCTTTCAAGAATTGAGATTGTGTGACAATTACGCATAATCTTCGTCAAGTGCCTTTTGGATTGTTACAAGAAAGACATTTGAATTTATACAGATGATAAATTGAAGTATTATATAGATTATAAGTTTATTTGTAAAACGAATTGCTTGTAAAGATACGAAGAAGTAAAATGAAAATGGTTATTAAATATTCTTTAATTTTTCCGACAAATTTAAGTCATAAAAAAATAAGTTGAAATGAAATATACTCCCCTGCCCTTCAGTGGAAAGATGATTAGTGAGAGCAACAGCTGAATCAAGAGCTTCCAAATTATGGTTCTCGAACTTTCCTTTTCCTGACTGTTAAAATCTTCTCGATTTATAAACTTTTCATCCCAGAATATCATATTTTCAAAAATATTTAGATTCATTTAAATGAAAATAACCCTTTTGGGGTTAAAATTGAAAGGTTACTGAAAAATCAATTTTTTTGCAGCAAGATTTAGATACTGAAGAAAAGTTGTGCTTAGAACTTCAAAATAGATTTTTGAAATGAAAATTAAAAAAAAAATGTATATTAAGCTACCGTACCGAACTTAAAGAACTAAAGACTTGTTTCATTACTAAAAAATTTAATCTCTTCGCAAGATCACCAAGGGATGCTAATAATTCACACTGTTCTCATATTATGATTATTATTATTATTATTATTATTATTATTATTATTATTATTATTATTATTATTATATTATATTACATAGGGATGCTAATAATTCATTATTATTATTATTATTATTATTATTATTATTATTATTATTATTATTATTATTATTATTATTATTATTATTATTATTATTATTATTATTATTATTATTATTATTATTATTATTATTATTATTATTATTCTTCTTTCTTCATTTCTTTCTTCTTCCAGCTGGATTAAGGTGCGTTACAAGGCAATCGGAAAAGAAAGCATAAAGATTATGAAAAAGTTCGAAAAGAAAGTCCACCTTACCACACCATCTGTACTATTAATACTCTAAAGAACCTCGTCGCATTTCAGAAATCCCCTAGAGCTCACGGACTAACGACGATTCTTAATATGGTAAAATCGTCAAGATGTGGGTTCATCCCTGGCCCAGGTGGGGAAACCTACCCTTACACACCGCCATACTCTCCTATCATCAACTTTCTTCTCGCCTCTGACCAAACCAATTTCTCTCCTCAACATTCCTTTAACTGCTCAATCCGTCCAAACTTTTCTTCGGTCTCCCACGGTCGTTCCAAACACTCCCACATGATTCCGATAACACAACGACTTATTATTTCCTTTCACATGACCAAACATCTCAACTACTTTCATTTTATTTCGTTATCTTTACACGCCTTTTCTTCCACCACCATATCTAATATTATTATTATTATTGATTTTTATTATTATATTATTTATTATTATATTATAATTATTATTATGATTCATTAAATTATTAATTATTAATTACTATTATTATATTAATTATATTATTATTTTATATTATTAGCCAATTTTGTTTCTGCTTTTGTTGTTTGTTAATGTTCTACATTTGTAGTTATCCCGAGGTTGTTGTTCTTTAATTTTTTTTCTCCTCTCTATGACACAACTAAACCAAGACATATGAAATAATTTGATGCAAAATTTGACAAGGAATTTTGTCTCCTTTAAAAAAATATAATTTTAACAATATAATGAAAACTATTCTAAGAAATCGAGGAAAATGTCTACCAAAATACAAATTGCTCTTGCATGAATTCCGTTCATAATATATAATATAAATATATATATAATATTTATTATATTGGAGGGTATATTATATATAATATATATAAATAATATTATATATATATTATATAATAGCTAATATATATAAAATATATAATATACCTTGTGTTGATTAATATAACTATATAAGTCGGAGGTTGGCCGGTATTTATGTACTATATAATTATTAGTGGTATATTAACCTTTATTAAGTTATATATATGAAAGAAAGAAGAAATATACATAATATACTTATATATATAATATATATATATATATAAATAGTACGTTTAGGTCTTTTTATGAAGCTTTAGTGAAAGACGTCGGCAAATATATACGCTACAGCAACAACTGATTAATACTAACACTAAATACATATATATAATATTAATAACACCTTGGAAAGGCATACCTTACTAAAATCTGAATATTACCTTACTCAAAACTATTTATAAAGTAAATATCTAATACAGTACCCCACCTTCCAATATTTAGTAACTTACTATCTATATAGATAATCATTAGAAATATCTTAACCAAACTTCGGTAAAATCTAACGTACTAAAGTATGATCTACATATATTCTGTCTAAATAATATTAATATATTATATCATTATAGAAAAATATTAACTTCTAGACTTATATACTATAACAAATGATTAGTTACATATTGAATATTATAATTCATATATATCATTTAACATATAATATAATATAGATTTATTTATTTATGATATACGTTATAAATATTATTCTAATAATATAAATCATAATATTCAATTATAATATCATTTATATAATTAAATATAATACAATATAATATATATATGATATAGTCAAAATTACACAACGTCAAACCTAACTATAAATTTAATTATATATATTACTATATATACTTATTATATATATATATTAGTATATATATTTTTTAAAATATAATATATTATAATATATTATAATATATACTATATATATAATTTTAGAGCATATATTGCCATAATAGATAAATAACATATCAAGTAACTCCACATTCTAAATAACTAACTTATAGTGAGAGAGTATATAATTAATTATTATTAAAATATATATCTCTTAAAATATATTATAAGTAATATAATTATTATAATATATATATATATATATATATATATATTATATATTTTTAATATATTATATATTTATATAAGAATATTCTATAATATGCTCAATTATACGCAACGTGCTATGGATAAACTATAACCTTATATACTGGTATAATTATATTATAAGAATGTACATACTAAATAATATAGTTATATAATTTTAATTATATTTATAATAATTGATTAATATAGTAAATACAGACCTTTACCTATACCGTAATATCATTAGCTAATAGGTACGTAAATAATATATAGTAAGTAGAATAATATAATTCCCTAATAATATATTATATATATATACATATAAACTATATATATATCGCGATTATACTCATAATATATTCGGATTATATTAATATATGCTATCTATATATACTATATATATATTATATATCTTATATATATACTATATCATCATTAGAAATGCTAATATATCATCTAATATATATACATATATATTATAATAGAAAAATTATAATTATATTACTATATTATAATATATATATTATAAATATATATAATATATATATTAGATATAAGAATATTCAAATATATAATATATAGTTATAATAAAACATAATATATAATTATATATAATATAATATTAATTATATCGATTGTTTAATGATATACTTTTCATTCTCTTTATCAATATATAAGTGAAAATAAGGCAAAGAATGCGTGATAATGAAAGTCTCCATAATGACGGAGTCTTACTCATAGATATATATATTGACGGGGCTTTGCGGGCCTTCAAGTTAAGAGGTAATTTTAATATCATTAATTTGTATTAAGTAAATAACTCAAGAGGAGTTATTCAAATATATATATTTTTATATTCTGCTATATATTACTAACCTTTACTCGACATGAATTATTGAATAATTACGTACGTGTAATAAGATCATACGCGTTAAAATTCTGGAATTATATATCATCTCGTGATAACCAAAAAATATATATAACACATATCTGATTTAACAAGATATAGTGTCGAATTACATTCCATCACTTATCCCAGATAATATCTTAATTAATATATCCGTAAAATTTTCTGTCAACATTAAGTCTATAGATCACTATTATCTAATTAGTAATAGTTCATAATTATACACAGTGTGATAGAATACATTTACTGAAAAGAACATTGAAGATCCATGGTAAATCATAATAGAAATCCTCAGGGGTGGAAAGGAAATTCCTTTTTATAAATGATTTGCTAGAAATATGGATATGTGTAAATTTTAATAAAATATATCCTATATATAAACTGACGAATACTACTCCATGACAAATTATTATTTATCTTGGTACTCTAAATATATTATATCATAAATATATAATTAAACGAGACACGTTGTCTGAGAATACATCTTATCATCATACTTGAGATAGATCAAGCATCTTGCGATAAATATGTTTCCATCTTATTAGAGTTCATATATAATATTGTCTAACAATCCGTTAAGGTGTAATATTATAGGGATATAACACTTTTAGATCCCTTATATTTATATAATCATCGTATTAGATAATATACTTTAAACATATTACCCTTTAATATAAAAAATATTATTAACATACTATATTACTATTGTTATATTACTATAATTATAAACTAATGAATAGGTACAATGCCGAAAAAATTTAGAAATTGTACAGATATGATGTGTTTACATATGAATATTTATTAAATATAGCCCTTTACTCTGTATATTATTAAAATTATATATATAATTTCATAACAACATTCCAAACGGCAGAAATGTTAATATTAAATGTGGAAAATAAAAAATAAAAACCCAAATACCAAGAAAGAAAATTTGAAGAAAAAATTAGCAATAAGATCATAATCTTCTGACGTATAAAACATTAACTACACACATTAATGAATACACCTACACGCTATAAGACACAAATACGGTCGAAAGACCAACGTTTGTGCGAAAAGGAAATGCATTATGCTACGTGCAAAGACTGTCAAAAATCTAGAGTGATTTGATGATAACAAAAATAGGTGTTATTCACCCTGGGAAGTCACACTAACGCACTCGTATGCAATAAATTAGGTTTAACAGGATTTGGATTATGATTATCTCGTCAAAAGTAAAAAAACTGGTTGGACTCGATTGCGATTCATGCAAAGTCAGGTACTTAATAAGTTCCTCTCTAAAGGCCTGAGGATTTTACACGTACCTGGGGAGAAGTAGTCTGATGTATCAAAACCGGAAACATAGAATTAGGTATTTTTTTATAAAGATAAGAAGGCAATTACGAGGGAATGTTTAACCCACAACAAGAAAGGGACTTTTACCGTCTTGGTTGTAAAGGTTTATTGATCCTCGAGGACACCCATTATTAATATCCTTTTCCGGAATTAAATTCAAGATACGCTCTACAACGGACGTAAGTCCCAATAACTAAGATAATGAAATAATAGCATAGTTGTCCAGTGTAATTATTCTCTTACAATAATTTTATTAATTGTGTCGTATCAGCATTAATAATGGTTATTAAACTAAATAATAAGTTTAAAAAACATTCAACAATAAAAGAACATACAATAATAATAATATATAATAATTTAATTAATAAAAAACATAAATAATTAATACAAATCGTAACTTTCAAGATAATTTTATTCAACAAGAAAGCATTTCTGGGGTAACGAAGACGGATTCGGACAAAGTAAAAGCACTTTATTTCAAAGTTACCCGTCGTTCGTACCAAAATAATCATTAACATACCCTCCCAGCCTCCCGCCTCAGGCTTATATCATAATGATATCGTTATAATTAATAATAAATTGTTAAAAATTATATATTAATAAAAAATAAAAGGTAAAAATGCCCTGATCTAGACTATTATATGCTACCTATATAAATATATATATATACATATATATATATATATATATTACACTAACAACTCAACAAAACTAGGTTATTAAATAGAGACAACGCCGCTCACTCCCATATTCCCTCCATTCATCACTCTTTGAGTCCTTACTTACTAAACTACTGTCATATCACTTATAACCTAACCCTCGTTTTCTTATAATAGTCATTGAGAATTTATTCTATTAGGATTTACCACCAGACTCTTAATAACATTAGAGAGATTTGATGCTGATTCCAATAACCACTTACATTTAAATTCCTTCTTTTTGTTTCTCATTACTTCGCCCATTAGTCATAAATGTAATTAGCTTTAAGGTCACCAGCCGGATAAGTGTGCACATCACCCCTTTGTGACGCTTATTTGCGGCTCAGAATCTTCAGTGCATTTTCTCCGGTGGTGCATGAGTGTTGAAAGTTTATTCACCACTCCTTCTGCTTACTTTTTTCGTGTTTAAAATAGGCGCTAGAGTGAGACTGTATCTCTTTGTTGGGCTCAGAACAAAGCGAATTTAGAGAATTTTTTGATACTTCTTTTTGTAAATTAAAAAGTTAAACCGTTTGTACTCTACTATAGTTTTCTACTTTCACCTCACATAATCTTTGCGCAATAATGCCATTTCCTCGTCTATGATTAATTTATTGCAAATCCAGTAATTACCCACCCATAACTTTTAATTATGACAGTTTATTGACACCGCTTATAAGTGTAAAATTAACAGAGTAGTGTTTATTTACGATTTTAGACTTAATACGTAGAATGAGTTGACGTAGACCCATGCCTATTCTCCACAAATTAACGCATACTAGTACAGAGTCTAGTTATAATTATACCCTCTCCTTACTATTATTAACCTGATTGACTTAATCATCCAGCCTCCATAAATATTCTATATATAATATATATTATCAACTATTGATTTATATTTAGTTTTTTATAAGGAACGCTTGAAACAAACGATGACAAGGCTCTGCACATAATTTATACCATATATATAATTTGTTACCAGAATAACTTTATTATATATATTTTATATAGTGTGTCTATGATGATAAAGACAATCATTATCGTTTAGTCATCTGTTTTTTATTTTTATATTTTTAAGCTATGCTCACACTTAAAATGATAATGCATTAAAATAGCCAGGCCCATAATTATTACTAGGTAAATTTAGATCTAAATTTACTAGTTAGTTGATATATTGGCCCTCCTATTAAACAAGACTTCAATCATATACGCTATCCTATATTCAAAAAGCGTACCGAATCCTACAGAATGTGAGAAACTGAAAATACACATTGTTGAATCCATGTGGCCAAACAGTTTTTGGTACGCGAAACTAGATACCATAAAATGAAATTAGAGTAGAGAAGAGCAATTCAATCTGCAAAACAATACTTAATGTAAAGCAAAACGAAGACAATTCTTCAAGGAATTATCTTTAGAGCCAGAGCCGGTGATAACTAGGAATTTAAAATACACTAATAAACTATAAACATCAGAATCGGTTTTTTTGAGTGAAGAAGTCACTATACCAAAAATTTATTCGATACATACAATATTATCAGGTAATGAAAAATGTATATATATAGGTAGTTTCCTCCAATTTCATAAATATAACTCATATTATGGTATAGGATATAGATTATTTATATCTATTATAACTTTAATAATATATATTTCATTATACAAATATTAGCTGAATTTATTTTTAAACAGATAAATAAAGTAGTCACGGTGCTTGTAAAATTTAAACCTTTTTATTTATCACACTTTACTCATAGTTAAACATAATAATGACAAATTTAGTATAGCGCTATACCCGAACAGGAGCTTGTTTCTCGTGCTGTCGGGTTGCGCTAAGTTACATTTGTGACGTTTTCACACTATAACCTTCATCGCATTTTGATTCAGCTTTTGTGATCTGTCGAAAGACCAAAGCAAACGACAAGGTTCACATAATGCCTCTTAATGCTCGTTGCAGGCAGCACTGGTTGATATTGTTCTGCAAGTGGTGATCAAATGCCTCCGCGATCCCACCTAAAGAAAATAGGACAATTTTCCTCAGTCTCCTCGTTCCTTCATCATTCGACCTACCACCTGATGGAATCGTCAATGAGAGAGATACAAACAAGGATGTCCCATAAGGAACTTAATACAGAACTTATCTGACATACCAACTTTGAAAAAGGTTCTTAATAGCTTTAGACAAGCCCCCATGACACCTTAGAAAATAAGGTGCATCAACAACACCACGGTTTTCCCGATTCTGACCCTATTATCCTTTATGTTCGACCGCAACGAGAGGCAAAGATATAATCTTATCGCCTCCTCCACTCGATCTGCTTTGCAAGACCCTTCTCAAGCAAAATAAAACATGACAGGTATGATAAATATATACTACCTTACTACTCTCCCTATCAATAAGGTATATTATACAGCAATCCCCAGGCCATGTAAATGGTTCTCTACCGCCGACGGAGATGGTAATCTCATCCCAGCGCGTGGCGTTGACGATTTTTTCTTCTCATCACCCCGTAGGGGAGGGAGCGGAGGAACCCCCCGACACCCAAATAACACCCAAAGAGCGGGGGTTCCGGAGACCCCTCCCCGGAGGGGAATCAGTCCTACCCCGTAGTTCCCGGAGGCCGATCGACCTTCATGAGACCCCTGACTCCTGCCCATCGGTGCCGTTGTATCAACCCTGGGGTATTCTTTAGTAAAAAAAAAAAAAGCAAAATTTACTAGAAAGGTCCTATACTATGTTTAACTGAGATATCTCCAAGAAAATAAAGACTCACTAAATAGACTACTATTCTATCTATATGACTATAAATTATAAACAATAATTTTTTATTTTTTATTTTTTACATTTTCCTATGCTAAAATTTTACAGGACCTTCACAACCAATGGTATGATCCTTTTTAGCTGTAGAACTTGATGTGTAGTGTTTGAGAGAGTAATATTTTGTTTTATTTTTATTATTTATTTTTTTTAGTGTACTATTTCCTTCTATTTTATATCATCTGTGACCAAGCGCGACTCGCCAGTTTTAATTAAATCAATTGATTCCTTTTCATCATTTGTAGTTTTAATTATGAGTTGTGGCCTCTAGACCAAAATTATACACTCACCCAATTTTGTCATCGCTCACGTCACAAATAATCTCAATAAAAACTCTACTATTTTATTATATTATAGTGTATACGCTTATATACCACTATATAGGTAATATAAAATAGTAATAATACGTTATATCTAATCATGTAGTAAGACTCAGAACGTATCACTCAGTATTCTCCGTAATACCTATAATTCTAGATAGTGAGCGTACGCGACAGTAAGTCCAATCGCACTAGTTCTTCGTGAATTCCTCTCGTGAGTATTACTCGTGCAATACCCTCGCGACGATTTTTATAGGCCGCAAAATAGGCCACTTCTTCAACCTCCCCAGCACTGCATCATACAGATTCGTTTCAGAAAGAACCTAGATATACCACCTTCATAGGTTCTATGATCCTCATATTAATTAGTATAAATTATGATCCCTGAAGATCAGGCAGACTTTAGTAATATCTCACAATCCGGATTTTATATTGAATGGAATATCTTTATAACTACATATATCAATGCAGTACTTATCTAAAACCGGAGTCAAAAAATACAACTGGTAAATGGTACGAGTCGTGGATCTCTTCAAAGTTTAGGTGGTAGCGGGAAGTATATGTGACTAATATACACAAGAAAACCACGAGATAATAAAGAACTAATATTACGTGTTATATCTTATAAAAATGTATAGTAAACCTTAGAGGTCAATATTTCAGACCTCCCGATCATTATACCTCATATATAATGACTCTAGTATATATATACAGCAATATGGTTGCGCTATTCTAATATGGTATCGATATATACAATCATTAAGGGTAGTATAAATTTCTCTATCCAAACTATATATATTTTTAACTCCGTAAAGATGATTCACGATAAGTTACTTCTCGCTTTCCGAAATTTGACCTAATCCTTATGTTTTCGTTGGTGGAACGACCGGGAGTAACAAAAAAGAAATAAATGACGTATATAATCACTAACTTACAGAAAATAAAGAATTACCAGTTCTGCGCCACATGAACAACTGGAATAAAAATAATTCACAATAGGGAAAAAGTGAAGTAGCACAATAAAATAAAAAAAAATAAAAATAGAGATTATTTGCCCTCTCCCGTCCAATAAGCGTCTAGTCGCACGAAGTAATAGTGATTAAAAGGCCTAATTTAGACACCATCTTTATTGGTTTCTTCTTGATTAAACAATAAGTAGACTTATCGTCATTAAATTGGGTTTTTTGCTTTCACTAAGAATTACCCAAGGGGACGCTCTTTGAAGTACCTGCCCCTGCATTCTTAGTGAGTCGAGTGTCCTCTCGGCTTCCGGGGAACCTTACGGGTAGGTTAACAACTAATAATCGCGCGACCCTCCAGGGAGTGCGTCTCCGAGAGAGACCCCCGCTCTTTAGGGTTATTACATCAACAAAGTGTGCGCGGTGGGCTCCTACGACCCCTCCCTACGGGGTAGTGTGTACAAAACGTCCCCTTTGTTCCCCGTCGGAGCCCACTACGCCTACGGTAGCAAACGTGTTATTAGAGAGGATATTGCCTGGGTTAAATTTCTTACCAGTGGAATCCCGAACATAATGTTAATCTCTCCTTATATGCTCGTCAGCACTTATTGTTAGTCTATATTGTGCATTGCATGAATTTTTTTCGCTAATTAAACAGTAATATAATACCTTAGTTAAATTCTATATATATAGCCCTTGTACCCTATCCTAGTAGTATAAACCTACATAGAAACGACTCAATATAATATACGGATTTGAAGTCCGTCCCGAATTCTCGTAACTATTACCAAATGTTATTTACTACCATAATGGGTTAGTAGTTAATATAATACCCTTCACAAGGAAAAAGATAGACTGGGAAATAATACATATCATAAATACCTAGTATTTACGAATATTATCATTATTTTTTATCCTTTTTTCTGTATTCAATTTATCACCTTCTTCGCGCACTTAAATTGGAACCAGCCACCCAAACACTCCTATAACACAAGAAATATCTTATCACTCTCTATCCCAGATATTATTACGTAATTAAAAGGATACAAAGAAACGACCATTATACATTTCAAACTCATGTCTCCCTTCAGATAATCCCTCCCTACCACTTCGTTCGCATAAGGACTCTAGCCCATGAGTATGTTAGCAGTTCTGTGACAATATCTACCAT
>JABUQX010076952.1:55000-65000 GCA_015478945.1 Trachelipus rathkii
ATTTTTCTTTAAATAACCATATTTTGAAATTCAAAACCAAAAAACTAAACAAGTATCAGTTTTAATATTTTATTATTCCAATGTACAGTAGCTAATTATATTACCAATCTAGAATAACTCATATTACGTGTAAAAGTATGGCATGATGCTCTACGGATGATACATGCTCATGAATAGCATGCTACAATAGCAAATTTTGTGACTTTAAAAGAAGCTTTTTTTGACTTTAATATGACTGAGAATTCTGTTATCAAAACTTCGAAAAATTATGAGATTTTCATCCGTTTAATATTCGTTCCACAAATACTAATTAAGTTCTCTCTCTTTTCTTTTTATCATATGCACAGAGACAACCACAACCAAACGACCATTTACTTTCAAATGTAACTACTAAAAGGCCTTCTTTTTAGTTAATAATAAAACATGGGCTTAAGTAAAATAATATATAAGAATGTTCTCAATTTAATTTCAGTTTTGATGACGAGAATTTATTTATATTGTCCTAGAAAAGATGTGAAAGATTAAATTAATGGTGGTTATTGGTCTGGTTTTTCATTAATTCTTCACTGTAATTTGAATAAAAACTTTTAAATATACATAATAGTAGGATACTTAAAAATCGCTAAAAAAAAACCATAATTATTAATACTCTGCACTTTAATTTACTAAATTTCTGTTTATTTTACTCTTATAGAACGAACGGAGATGGAGGATCGTCGGAAGTACATTGTGGCACTGCCTGAAAGAGCGAACAAAGATGAAGGATCGTCGGAAGTACATTTTGGCACTGCCTGATTTAAGGACTTAAAAAGAATTAATAAAATTTTGATTTTATTTTGTATATGCAAACACAAATAAAGCTACGTTTAAAGGGACGCTATCACTTTGACATTTTATTTTTTTAAATGCATACATTATATTTTGAAAGCGAGTAAAATGTTATACAAATTTGATTTCTATGACTGGGTTTAATTAAATTGTCGTCTAGATTTCGAGTGATTTGCAACTCAAAAAATGTGAGTCTTACTACTATCTTTCACCCCAGATTATAAAACCGAAACTAGATGAGACACGGCTTACTTTTTACACTAAAACAGTTATATGAGATAAAAGAGTAATTCTTGTACATTGATTGACGTGTGGTATTTTTATGATTTATGTAAGTATGTTATAAAAAAAATCTAGTGTGACGTAGTTTTGGGGGGAGGGGGAAGGTGTCATAAATGAAAATTCATTATAAGTTTTTTATTATTCATCCAATCGGTACAAAATTTTCAGAGATTGCATAATTGATGAAGATATATACATTTGTGCATTTATATGAATTGGTAAATTGAACGTGTTTTTTTAACCACTGTTTAAGGGAGAATTTTCAAAAGTTTAGAATATTTTCGAATTCCTTCCATCTTGCCCTCCCTCATTTCTCACGTTCTCCCTGTCCTCCATCCCTCCTTTGCCTTTGTAAGTAGGCCGATATTACTACTTCCTTCTCCCCCTCTCCCTTGTATAGCATTCCCTCGTGTTTACGCCAACATGGTATAATACAGGCCATTAGTAGCTGCGGTTAGCATAGTACTGCCTACCTATATATATATATATATATATATATATATATATATATATATATTACTATATATATATATATATATATATACCTCTTTATATCTATATATACTAACTATACTATATATATATATATATATACACAAAAGTTACGTCAAATAGATGTCGTAAAACTACGTCGATGCAACGTCACCGTGTAACGTTGCAGGGATGTCGTAAGAGTACGTAAATACTACGTTACCATAGGACGTCGCAGTGATGTCGCAATGTTACGTCGCTGAGAGCTGACATTTCCACATCCCTGGGACGTAATTATTATGTTACTAATACGATGTCGCACATCGCAAAGGGACGTAAAAGCGACGTCGCTTTTACGTTAGTGTGCTATATATTATTTGGGTATATATATATATATATATATATATATATATATATATATATATATATATATATATATATATATATAATATATATATATATATATATATATATATACCAAACTTTACATTAGTGTACGCAGATATCTCGAGAACTACGATACTTACGAGAAAACCAATTACATATTTGGAATCAGCGTATAAAGCTTATTACCGGAATGTTGTTAAAAAAATATTTACCTTTAAAACATTTAAACCTTGTTTGGGAATTCTTGCTTTTAACTGAAATTATAGAAAAAAATAACGTTATTTTACTTTGCTTTACGTTACTTTAGGTTAGGTATAGTTACATTAGGTTAGGTTAGGTTAGGTTTCGTTATTTTACGTTTTACGAGTTTCAGTTCATTACATACCTTTGAGCATTCTCCTTCTATTGTGTTGGTTTATATAATTTACAATTACAATTACATTTTTTTATTTTTTTAATAGCATTCCGGTAATAAGCTTTATACGCTGATTCCAAATATGTAATTAGTTTTCTTGTAAGTATCGTAGTTCTCGAGATATCGGCGTACACTAATGTATAGTTTTATACCATATATATATATATATATATATATATATATATATATATATATATATATATATATATATATATATATATATATATATATATATATATAATATATATATATATATATATATATATATATATATATAAATATATAGTTTTACCATATATATATATATATTATTGATCTGGTTGTCGTCGGGGGTTCCCTAAAAAACAGCAAGAAAGAGAAGAAACCAGAAATAGTAGGTATATGAAAAAGAAAACCATAAAAATATGAGGAATGTGTTTGTCATATGATTATGAGAAAGAGAAACGGACTTGGAGATGAATTTAAAAGAAAAGAAGCAGATATTGAAGCAGTGATAATTTCAGAAATTAAAGTAAAAATAATGTTGAATAAAAACAATTTTCTATACTTTAAAATTTCATAAAATATATAAAAAAAAGTTTTTATTACGTTTATGACTCTCAACTGTTTAATGAAGTCCTGAAACAGTTGAAGTTTGTTTTTGTAGCATAAATACAATAATTTTTTTGGGCAATACTTCAAGATATCGACATATACTTATACTGTTCTTTTTTCAAATCTACTCAGAAATTTGACTGTGAATGAAGACATCCAGGGCTTTACCCATAGAACACGGCATGGGCGTAGGCAGGATTTCATTTAGGGGGAAGGATGACGATACTTATATATATATATATATATATATATAATATATATATATATATATATATATAACTAATAACATATACTACTATATATATATATATATAACATATATATATATATATATATATATATATATATATATATAACTCTTTCTATATATATATATATATATAAATGTCGCAACCTGCCATCAGTTTTAATAAAGTTTTGCTATGCCCCGGGTTTAGTATTCCCTCACCATGCGCGGTACCCTGTTTGACCCTAGTCCCGAGTGTGAGCGGGAGGAGCTCGGTATATTCTGATCGATAATGGTGAATGAATTTATTCATTCATCACGAGAAGTATTGCCGAGTTCTTCTTTTAGCTCATCGTGGCGCAGCGGTCAAACGCATGCACGCTCATCTGCAAGGGTCCAAGATCATATCTACTAGTAAAAATACGTTTAGGTTTTTTAGCTTTACTATATATATATATATATATATATATATATATATATATATATATATATATATATATATATATATATATATATATATATATATATATATATATAAAAATATACACCTAAACCTTTCTTCTTTATATATATATATATATATATATATACTTTTTCTTATATATATATATATATATATATATATATATATATAATACATATATATATATATTTATATATATATAACCTTATATACTGCTATATATATATATATATATATATATATATGCTATATATATATACTATATATATATATATATAGCTATACTTCTCTTTATGTATATATATATATATACTGCTGCCATATATATACTGCTGTATATATGCTGCTGCTATATATATGCTTATATATATATATATATATATATAACCTTATATATATATATAGGACCTTTTCTGTTTTACGCTTGGTTTTTTTTTTGAAGTTTCTTATAATGAATTTATTTCTAGTATATGATCCTAACAATCAATTTAAGTGGTAACGGACATGATTCGAAAATATATAGGACCTTTTACGTTTTACGACTCCGTCAGTTTTAATTTTTTTTTTTTTAACTAAAGGAATACCCAAGGGTAAACCGCAAATTGCAGGAGTCGGGGTTTCTCGGCCTTCCAGGGAACGACAGGGTAAGGACTATTTCCCCCCCTCCGGGAGGGTCTCGGAACCCCGCTCTTTGGTATTTGGGTGTTGCGGGGTTCCTCCTCTCCCACGGTGTATGGGAAAACGCGTCCCCCTCACAATGTCCCCCCGTCGGCTCAAGCTATCCCTATTTTTTTTTTTTTTTTTTATATTTGTAATAAGCTTTTATAAATTTATTCCAAATATTTAATTTTTTTGTAAGTGTCGTACTTTCGAGATATTTCATTTAAGAAAAAATATTTATTATTTTGTTATTTTGTTTTGCAGTGTGAACTACATTTAATGTTTCCCACTATATACCATATTTTTCTGTAGTAAAGTGGCATACTTTTGAGATATTTCATTTTAAAAACAATATTTAACATAAATGTGATTTTTAAAAAATTATTAAAAATATTTCGAACTTTTGAATCCTGTCCGTTACCACTGAAATTCATTGTTGGTATCATATATTAGCAATATATTAAATAAAAACAAAGAAAAAATCAAAACTGACCCAAGCGTAAAACAGAAAAGGGCCTATATATATATATATATATATATATATATATATATATATATATATATATATATATTTTTTTCTATATATACTATATATATATATACCCTTATAACACTAACGAAAGCGACGTCGCTTTTACGTTCCTTTGCGATGTGCGACATCGTATTAGTAACATAATAATTACGTCCCTGGGATGTGGAAATGTCAGCTCTCAGCGACGTAACAATGCGAAATCATTGCGACGTCCTATGCTAACGTAGTATTTACGTACTCTTGCGACATCCCTGCAACGTTACACGGAAACATTGCATCGAGGTTTACGATCTATTTGAGTGTAACTTACATTGTATATACTATATATATATATATATTTATAACATAAATTTATATTATATTATATAATAATAAAAACTATATATTATACATTTATCGAAATAGAACTCTATTTATATATAAAGATGCATAATTATATAACAACCATATATATATATATATATATATATATATATATATATATCTTCTTCTTCTTCTTTACTGCTATATATATATATATATATATATATATATATATATATATATACTATATATATATATTATATACTATTATATATATATATATATATATATATATATATATATATATATATATATATATATATATATATATATATATATATATTTATTAATATTATATATATATATATATATATTTTTATTTTTTTATATATATAGTATATATATATATATATATATATATATATATATATATATATATAAGTTAGGACAGGTTACATAGATTTAAATAAATAATTATGATTTGCTTTGAAGGTCTTATATTGCAAATCAAGTTTTCTTTTCACTTTTATTAAATAAAACTGTTAGTTTCATTTTCTCTAGAAAACGTTAGATATCATTAGTAGCGGTTTAAGCATGGCTTAATTCGTCATAGGCTTCCTGTTGTATTGCTGCCGAAAACAATTTATGTACTTTGTGACAACCAGGGTTGTGGAGTCGGTTCAAAAATTTTCCGACTCCAACTCCACCCTCTTGAAAATTACCGACTCCAACTCCGACCTCTTGAAAATTACCGACTCCGACTCCACCCTTTTGAAAATTACCGACTCCGACTCCGACTCCACCCTCTTCAAAATTACCGACTCCGACTCCACCCTTTTCAAAATTGCCGACTCCGACTCCACTCTCTTCAAAACTACCGACTCCGACTCCGCGACTCCGACTCCACAACCCTGGTGACAAAACACGCTAAATTCGTTTCTTGTATTTTATATATATATATATATATATATATATATATATAATATATATATATATATATATATATATATATATATATATATATATATATATATATATATATATATATATATATATATATATATATATATATATATATATATATATATATATATATATTATAAATTTGGCAACTGTAGTTCTCTTTTAAATTTGACAACGGTTTTCATAGGTATAACAGCAAATCGATTTATTTTCCTAAAAAAGCGATTTTTTTTAAGAATCTGTTAAACTCAATTATTACTAATAAATATTTCCGTGAAACATATAATAAACAGAAACACATAATAAACAGAAACACATAATAAACTAATTTACACAAAAAAATTGAAATAACACACTGCCAGAGTCACTCAAACTCGCGTTCATGGGAGCATCCCGTGACTGGAGACATAATTAATAATATTTATGAGTGTTCGCAAATGTACGACATTTGAAAAAATAGTTAAATTACATAATACAATTTCTGAAGAAAATCATGTATAAAATGACTTATAAACAACAAAAGATAAGATGAAAAAGATTATGAAAGACAGGTGTTTGTTATTTTTAAAAAGATATCATACGTCTGGCAGTGTCGCGGAAATATCTAAAAGTTTCATTGTTACGTCGCAAATACGTTCCATTTGGAACGAAAAAGCGTAAATCACATAAGATGTAACAGCAATGTCACATATACGACGTATGTGTGATGAGACGAGTGCGACGAACATTAACGTCTCTGATATCTGCAACCATCACAGTATATATGAAAATTTACATATATATATATATTATATATAAATATATATATATATATATATATATATACTTTATATATATATATATATATATATAGCAATAACCATATTTATAACTTTGCTATATATATATATATATCTTTATATATATATATATCTTACTCTTATATGCTGCACCTTTACATAAACTTTATATATACTATATATATATATATATATATATATATATATATATATATATATATATATATATATATATATCTGCATAAACTAATAATATATCTGTGCGGGATTTGACTTAGGGGCTAGCACAGGTTGAGTGATTTATGTCCTTGGTAACACTGATCAATAGAAGGTGTGGGTTGGTTAAACTCCAGATTTTTCCTTTTCAAAGGCAAATAAAAAATATCATAGAATAAAAAGGTTATTTATAAAATAACAAGTCTGCAAAAGTTGTAATTAAAGAATTTTATGTGTCACGAGGTGAGTAAAAACAAATACCTATTTGAGATACGTAAAGTAATATTTATGGAGGTTTTCGAGTACCGAGTCCTGAGTGGTAACTAATATTAAATCTAAACAAGCATTAGACAGATTTCGCAATTACATTTGTTTCCAATTCGTTCATTTTTTCACTTACTAATATTCTATGAATACTCATCCTACATAGTAAATTTAGCCTGTCTTCGTTCATTGTGTTTCTTAACCAAGTCTTTACTCTTCGCAGAGTACTGAAAGACCTTTCAATGGTACTACTTGTTGAATACAGTAGCACCAGTGCAATTATTAGACAGGTTTTTCATTTGAGGAAAAAAGGGGTCGGTTTCTTTAATGACTTCAGTAAGTTTCAACTTTTCTTTATCCTTTTTTTTATCCAACCACAAGGTATACCATAAGTCAGTTTCGGTATGAATTTTGTCGATATCAAGATCATAAAACTCTGAAAAGCATTTTACTTTCTCACGCAAACTGCCTACGGGAGCACCTATCATAAGATACGGATAGAAATGAAAGAAGATGAAATGCTGGCACGTTGTTTTCTGAAAATCTAGTCTCTAAAGAGGATGAAAGTGAGCTAAGATAAGGCACAAGCACAGAACGCTTCCAATATCAGTAGAAGTTTTAGCAGGATGATTTGCTTTATGTTGTTGGGATTGTCCTTTTCTTGGTAGTGCAAGTTCTACTAAGAACTCTGCAGTAATAACATTGGCGGATAAGAGCAGAACAGTAATCATTTTATCAGCAGGTTTGCAGTGGTCTTTGACAACTTTCAAAATTCTTTGGACATGATCAGAGCACTGCATAAGGTCAATATGTTTTGTTTGAATAATGTGAACCACGGGTTCAAATAAAGCAAAATATTTGACTATTGCGGAAGAGGTAATAATGAAATTGAGTCTTGTTGCCGAACAGTATAATAGGAAAGCTGTTTTTCTTGTTTGACTGTTGCCTTCCTTTGACAATTTCTAACCCTTCAACGATTTTTATCATATTTGTATGGAAAATAGCAATGCTATGATATTTTTGAGTCCAACGGGTTTCACAAAGTTTAGGCAATTTGGGAATGTATTTTCTGCTTTTCTTCTTTCGTCTCTGAAAAAGTTTATGTCCATTACTGTGGCAATAGTAGTTCGAATTTCCGGAATAATGTTTAGGTTATTAATGACTAAATTAAGCAGACGGGTTGCACAATGAAAATATAATCCTCTTTTGTATTTTTCTCGCAGTTTCTTTTGAACTCTATTCTTTCCCTGCCATTGCTGTGCACTCGTCGTACCCCTGACCAACGCATAGACACGGATCCAAACCTTTTTCTAAAAACAAATCAACCCCCAGAAATTTTTCTCGAACAGTCATTTTTTAAAGATCGAGAATTAATCCTATAGATAGTAGTTTTCATTGCCTAACAAATCCGTAGTTTCATCGGCCAATATGGAGTAGACATAAAAATTTTTGGCATCCGCGATAATCATGTTTTTTTATGATAATTTCACATAAATTGATAAGCTCATTTTGAATCATCGGAGACGTCCATTCTTTCCTTGAATATGCTCTTTCAATTCCACATCACCACTTTCTATTCGAAGTTTAATCAGGTCTTCAAAATTTTCCTCATGCAGGCCTATACCTCTTAAAGGTAAGTCATGGGTTCCGCAGAAAATTATGGGCTTCAAAATTGGGATAATATTTCTTTTAATTTCTGCAATTGTTTTTTGATGTTCTGTCTGCAGCAGAATATCAACGGGTACGCCTTCCATGATTGATTTAGCAACTTTGGCAGTCGCCAAATGTTATCGACATACTGAGAGTTCTTGCGGAGAATATTGTCAGAAGAAGCTAGCTGTATAAAAGAGCACAGCTAGTTGACTTCAAGCCAATATGAAAATGAAAACGCATTAAAACTCTTTAGGAAAAATGTAAGTTTATAATACGTTATTAACTAGTAATTACTACTCATTATCTATCGATTGATGTATCTTTTTCAGTTGTTCTACTAATAAACTTTTAAAAACGTCATCTAGCTAACATATAAAGTTCATCTTTTTTATTTCACAAAGATTTAGGGGAGGCAAGTGCCCCTCGCCCTCCCCCTGTATGAATGAATATATATATATATATATATATATATATATATATACTATATATACTATATATATATATATATATATATATATATGCTGCTCTGCTATGCTCTTACTCTTACTATATCTTGCTATATATATATATATATATATATATATATATATATATATATATATTATGCAAAAGTACAGACTTTAACAACGAGCATAGATTTTGCTGGACAGAATGTAAACTACGCTCCACTATACAATGAGATTGAAGTTGATGTTTATTCCTTAACAAGAGCATCATTGACAGATGTATTTGTTGCTATATAATCCAAAAGATGTGATATTTTTTTCAGCACTAATAATGTGCGAGTATTGTTAATTCCATTTCATGGAAAGGATAAAGATGTTAAACACAAGATGAAAAACATTCAACAAATTTTATTTACATAAACAATAATAAATTATAAATAGATAACGTATCTCAGGAAACGACTTACAATTACCACCTATATTAACAAACAAAGCAATATGAGAAATTACATATATAT
>JABUQX010076952.1:75000-96833 GCA_015478945.1 Trachelipus rathkii
ATATATATATATATATATATATATATATATATATATATATATATATATATATATATATATATATATATATATATATAACATGCTATTTAATTTTTTTATTATGCAATTATGTAACTTTACCCCTAATTTAACATTTTCATCATGTAACGTAACCAAACATCTTTCACTTGGAACATTAGTTAGTATGCTATTTAACTATTTTCTCTTAAAGCGTTACCTAACACATTGTATTTAATTTAGTTCTTATGTAACTTTACTTAGCATGTTGTTAAACATATTTATCATATGATTTGTTACTTAACATGTTACCCTAATTCTTTCTTATGCAAGGTTACCTAACACGTTATTTAATGCTCCTCTCATGCAAACTTACTTAACACGTTACTTAAGGTCTTTCTCAAGTTGCATTAATAACGCGTTATCAACCTCTTTCTTACGTAATATCTTTAACATGTGACATTACCTTTTTCTCTTTTAACTTTACTTAATACATTACTTAGCATCTTTCTCTTGTTACATTACTTGCATTTTCCTCTTATAGAGATACTTAACAATATACTTAACTTTCTTTCATAGAACGTGACATAACACAATACCTAACTTCGTTCTTATGTAACTTTGCTTAACAATTATATAACATCTTTATCATGTAATGTTACTTGACACGTCACTTCTTTCTCGAATAGTGTTACTTAACATATTATTTAACATCTTTAACATGTAACTTTGCTAAACACTTTAATTAATATTTTATTATGGAAAGTTATAGAGCGCGTTACTTCTTTCCTATGTAAATTATTTATTAAAATTTCTTTTTTTTAATAGTAGTTAGCATAGAGGGCTCACCTATATACCCGTTTATAAAACATCAATTAGTGAGGAATATACCTTAAAAAACCCATAAACACATATAGGAAAGTAAAAAAAAAACACAAATATGGCGCTCTCTTCAGGAAACAAAGCTATAAATCGGCTCTCAAGTTAATTTAAAACTATACAGGACTTTTCATTTTTTAAATGTAAGGATTTCAAAGGTCGCACTCTCATGTTTCTACCGATAACGGGATTTCTGTTAGTCTGTGCAATTATATGTTTGTTAATTTATGTGATTTTGTGTTAAACGTTGATTATGCTTATTAAGAGCAGAGCAAATCGTATAGTTATATACTTAATCTATTAATTAACCTAACTAGGATGGAGCCTCTTAACCTTATAAAACGATGCACATATAAGTCTTTATATAATAGATGTCACGAATCTAATGTTTTTTATATATAATGAAAAATAAAATAGCATCAATATGGGAAAATATTATTAAAAACTCTCATTGTTTTACCGATGAACGGGATTTCTCTTTCTGTGCTTATCATGTAAAATTGTCAATACCATTGTAGGTTTCCTTTGCTCCATTAATATTTTTTATTTAGAGTATTTGCTTAATGTGACTATTATATTAATAATACCAAAAAAATAAAATAAAATAATTATAAACGATAAATATTCACGGTAAATATATACTTAATAGTATATTAATATATCTGTAATAAATTTTTTATATACATATATATAATCAAATATTTCATAAGTTAGAAAATATGATTATAAGTAAAGATACTAAGAAAATTATGTATTATAGATGTGTCAGCTTTATAAGTACATAATATACAGAAGACTGCCATACTAAAATATATATAAATGTATATATTCTATTAATAAAATTATACACTTGATACTGCTTTTGTGTGTTGTCTTGGAACTGTTGCAAAATGTTGTTGTGTGTGTGTGTGAGTATTTTAAGAACGTGCTATTCGTCTTCATACAACATCATATATTTGTAAGAGATTCAATAACTTAAAGTATAATTTAACTACTATACGTAAAATAATCCTATTAAGGGAGTATTATTAACAACTTAGTAGAGAAGGTCATGTAAAACTATTTTCTATATAATAAGAAACCACTACTATATCATTTTTATTTATATTATTCTCCATTTATATTTATATTATTATAGTAGTATGAGCTATTTAAGGAAATCGTGAATTTTTCATATATATATATAAATAATCATAAGGGGTGAAAGCCTTCTAACATTAAACCTATATTATATATATATTATATATACATACTTACCTATATATAATTATAATATATTATCAAAAAAAATTACATATATTATAATATAAGAAAACAATAGATATCTCAAAGATATATACTCATTTTTCTATCGTTTCGATCAAGAATTCATTACGAGTTGCAAACTAGTATTTTATAATTATTATTATTCTAAATTTAAAATGTTATAAGTATTTATAATATAACAGTTATTGTCATCATAATCGTTAGAATATATACGTATATAATTACATTAAATTTGAATGTATAATTATAGTATATATATAAAACAACCTTATAATTAATATTAGGTATCAATTAGGATTTAAAAGAGTTCCTGTGTGTTATACATTTAGTAATATTAAGGTAATCTAAAAGTTAATCGTACATAATCATATTAAATGCTTATATCTACTTATAAATGATAGTCTAGTGACTTAATTTAAATATTAACAATAGAGTGTCCATACTTATTATGGCTATAACTCTTATAACCACTATAATTAGAATCACTATGTGGTAAATTGTACAAAATAACCTTATAATATAAATGATAATTTAATCGGTATTGAATATTAATTGTATTAAGCTATATTATATATGATTATGTAATCATATATTGATACTTTATGATTAAGTATAACATAATATTAATTTGAGGAGATAACTACAAAAGCTAATGTAAGCTATTTATTTATATGTTTATTAGTGATATATAGAACTCATTAATATATCTTAAAACTATTATGACAGATTCAAGTCTGCGTAGCATGCATTAATAAAATAACAGTACATACAATCGAATTTATAATTCTAATAGTTAATATAGCTGTCCACATGTATTGTCGACCCTATTTGTATACTAGTACTATTACGTAGCGCTAGTAAGATTACCATATTTCGATATTAATAGTATATGACTTGTAAGTTACACCATTATATGTTTTTATATTATTATTAATTATATGGTTCGGTATTATTCTAATACTCAACTTACTACTATATTCATTCCGATTTTAGTTGAAACGCTGTTCAACTTTAAAAATTAAAGAATCAGTTAGAATCTTAGGATATTTTACAGTAAAAGCAAAGAAGAACGAACCGTCCCAGAATCTAGAGTTTGTTTTGAATGTACTCTCCACTACCCATATGAAACTATTTAGTGATTTTATTTACTTATTCATTAAGAATTAGGTCCCGAAGGCATTATAGCTATTATATTAATATGTGTAATCTTAAGTATTTGAGTTCAAGTTTTAACTAATAAAAATTTTAAGTAATTCAATGAGAATAGCCGCTCATTTGACAATATATATTAATTATTGTTGTAGCTATCACCAATTTATGAGAGATACAACTTGAGTACTTTGCAATGTGCTAGCCTTTGTACTTATAACATATATATATATAGTATATTTATAATCAGCAGCTGATGTATATATATATAATGATTGATCTTATTATGAGTTTATAGAATTTAGAATAAGTAAGATTCAGGCTACTAAGTAATATCATCAGACTATTAAGCGAATCAGTATCAATATATAAGTATATATTATTTGATAAAGTAAATAGTATATTGAGCTTAATATGCATCATATTCATACTCATTGGAGACTCTGAGCTATATAACAAAAGTTAATGTTAAGTAAGGCTTTATTTACAAAGCAATTAATATATATAGTAGGATAGTTGATAATATAGGATATGACTAAATTTACCTAAGATTAACTTTCATTATTATATGTTCAAATTTATGAAACGTTATTATTACGGAATATCTCGAGTATTTTACTCAGAGGATAATGTTCTTCACTAATACTTAATATATACGATATAGTATAGTATATATAGGTCAAGTATTATGCTCGTTGTAAAATAGTAGTTAACTTTTCTATTATGATGATTTTTCATATTAATATTTATAAATAGCTAAATTTAAAATGAGAACAATAAAAAATTATCGATTATCGAAAACATACACATAGAGTATTGTATGATTATGAATAAATAATTAACGACTTATCAAATATAAATAGTCTAGCATCAATAATAAGTATAATGAATACAAATCACGCGATAATTCAATATTATTTCCAAAATTACATACAGCCGAATAACTTGATACGTCAGCGATAATGTATATCAGGAGAAAGACTGTGCTGTAGAGTCGCAGATCCTGTCTTTAATGAGACTCGCACTCATCAAGAACCATTTACTGGCTGTAAGTGTGTGCTACGGAACATATATTATACAGTAGTATATATAATAATCATTATATATACTATGTATATAATATATGTATATATTTATATACGGTTATATATATATTATGGCTTAATATCATTATTATATATATATAGTTCTAATTCCCAAAAAAATATATATAGGTATAGCTATACGTAGTATATATATATATATATATATATAATATGAGATCTATTGTATATATAATATAATATTAGATAATATAATATTAGTATATATATATAGTATATAATATGATTAAATATATATATATATTATATATATAATATTCCACAAACTAATATATCACTAGACATATCTCTTATATATGAAATATATTATATTAATATAGGTATAGTAAATATTAATTATATAGTAGTGATATAATAATTTTAATCTATAAGTATCATATATATTATATATATTATATATAGACAATAAATAAATATGTGCAAAATTTAATAAATAGCGATTTAAATCAATAATCGGTTTGGGCTTGTTGGAGTCACATCTATCTTTGACTCAAATATCAATACCCTTCTTAGCTGCTACGAACTAATTATATATATATATATATATTATATATATATATATATAATAGTAATTATAGTTATAGTATAGTAGTATATATATACTATAATATTATTATTATATTCTAAAGGATATAAAAGGATTAATTATGTTCGGTGCTAGGTTGTGTAATGTGTTTTAACCAATATTATATATAATAGATATATAGGTATATATATAGTAATATATATATATATATATATATATGGTATAGTATAGTAGTTAATGGTAGTAGTATATATAATATATATAGTTATTATAATTATAGTGTATATAAATATATGTATACGGAATATATATATATATAAGATATAGTATATATGTATATAAGTATATTATAATAGTATTAGTATTATATGATACATCATATAAGTTTATAATACTACTATATTACTTATAGTAATATATACGAGTTATTATATATTATATCGTGCTGTTGGTGTGCGGTGTCGTTTTGTTCTGGATATAGCTATTTTATATAGTAGGTTTAATATATCTTATATATCATATATGGTTGATGTAATATTGCATTCTAGTGGATATATAATATTATATATAGTAGATTATATATATATATATAAAGTAATAGATAATATATATAGCTATATATATATATAAGTATATATATTAGTATATTAATATATTTTTATATATATAGTTTAGTAGAGTAGTAATATATATGTATGCTGATAGTATTTATATATTCATATATATACTTACTATATTATATAATATAGTAGTATGATATCTCATAAATCAATCCTTTGAATATAGAATATACGAGAACAGCTTGCACATTTGGAGTTTGGGACATCCGGTACTTCGCGATAGTTCCGATCAAATACCTGGCGGTGAATACTATTGCGGCGAAGCTTTGGGGGGGCACGCGGGCGGACGTAGGGCAGCGACGTGCGTAGCTTGCGGATTAGCACGCTGGTTTAATTGATAAATCGAATACATCTCATTGTCGAGTTGTTTCAAGGACGAGTTTTTAAAACTATTGATTTTGGTCGTATTAGTGGTTAAATTATATGTAATCAATAGCTGTTACATCTTTCGCGGACGATCTAACACCCGCTTCTCAGTTGAGTCAAATTCTCGTCGAACAGGCTACGTAATGCTCGATCCCGTGAGCCGCTCTGTCGGCGGGCAGGTTGGCAGGTGACATCGGCGAACGAAACGGATAATAAAAATAAAATCGATAAATAAATAAATTAATATATATATATATATAGGTATGCAATATAACTATAGTAGTATATATTAGTATATAGTACTTAGTTTTTATAACTTAGTATATATTAGTTATAGATATATTTATCTAATTATATATATATTTAATATTATATTATATTATTATAGGTATATATATATATTATATATTTATATATTATAGTTATGTGATATATATATATGTACATAATATAGGATAATAATATATATAGATATGTATATTGTATTGCTATACTTATAAAACATACTACAACTAGCACAAGTACTTGATTCATATATTAGAGTATAGTATAGTAATATATATAGTAGTATGGTAATATAATATTATATATATATATATATATATAGTTCGGATAGTATTAGTAATCAGTATATTATATATCTAATCTATATAATATTATAGTATAATATATATATCTATATATGATAGAATATATATATATATATAAAATATTATATATTATTATATCTAATAGTATAATATAGTTATATTAATATAATATGTATAGTATATATATTATATATAATAATATATATATATATAATTATATATATATAATATAATATATATATACTATATAGTATATATTATATAATATATATAATATATCATAAATAATATAATATTTATAATGATTTTTATATATTCTAATAAGGAAATATATATAAGTATAGCTGAGTTATATGATAATTTGTATGATATATAGGTATATATATTATTTATTGGTATATAATATCATATATATATATATATATATATAAATATATATATATATATACGTAGTAGCTATATATGCTCCATAAATCATCAATTAATATCTCATTAAACAACAACTTTCCTATACTCTATCTAGTTCTGCTGTCTGGCCTACCCAATCCCTTCTAACCTCTACCCCTTCCCCTTTTTTTTTTAAGTTTATTGTATTTAATTAATTCTTTGTATTATCTTTTTTATTTAACTTTGTTTTCTTTAATTTTTAAATCTTAATACTTTCTTTTTCTGGTTTGTTTTATTAACCCTAAATCCCCCCCACTAACCGCTACCCACTTCATAGTTGCCTCCGGATATATATAGTTTAGTATATATTATATATATATAAGTATATATATCCATATCCTATATATATATATATTATATTTGATATATTTATATCATATTATATTATATTTATATATGTAGTATATATTATTATCATATAGTATATAAATATAGTATATATAGTATATAATTGTTATATTTATATATATATTTATATAGTAATAGTATATAGTATATATAGTATATATAGTATATATATTATATATATATATAGTATTATATATTTATTACTATATAGTATAATATATATATATTTAAAACATAAATCAAACTAAATATAACGCTAGTAGTAATAGAACACTTTCACGTCCCACAGCGATTTCTCAAAAAGTATAAGAGGTAGCGGTCTGAAACTTGGTTTTATGTTCTATGTATGTGTTTAAGAGTCGCAATCTGACGGAGGTTTCAATATCTATGGATGTAGTATAGGAGGGTACCTCCCCCCGTGGTAAAGTGAAGGGTGAATATTTGTGCTTACGGCTCTTTTGCTACGTCGCAAATTCCGGAGTTAAGATTAGGCTGTAACGATACCGCAGAAGTCGAAGGAGTGTGGAATGACTGGCGAGCTTTTGGTCATCCCCAGGCGGTACGGATAGGTAACACCATTGATCACTTGTTTCTCCATTGTCTGCCCCACATCAGTCGCACATAATAGTTCATAAGCAGTTTCGTGGTCCGATAACAGTTCAGAGACCTAACGATGGTTGTTTAAGGACGAATTTGACCTTGAGCGCTACAAGGGGGGCAGCCCACCTTAAAGGATGGAAGCCTACGGGTGACCCAAAAACTCGCTCCGAGTGATTTTCACCTCTTCGATTGGGTTTCGTTACCTATCTTAACTCGGGAATTGGGGCGTAGCGTAAAAGGGTAGCAGTAAGCGAACCATATTTCACCTTTCGGCTTTCCAGGGGAGGTACTGCCCCTAACGGGTACATCCTAGATCAGTTATGAAATCTTCGGCTCTGTTTGAGTAACGCACGGTACATAGAACATATCGTCCAAGTTTCCAGACCGATACTTGCTTATTCAGCTGTTTTTTTCGGGAAAGTCGGCTGTGGACCTGAAATGGCTCCATCAGCTACATATGCTGATATGGTATAATAATATATTATGTGTTTTGCTTACTTATTATACTAAAGTATATCATTATATATATATATAGTCTTTATTAATATTACTATTAGTGTATAGTATATAACTCACTTATAAGTATATAATACTCCTATATTATATTATTTATCAGAGATAAATATAATTATAAGTATTAAGAAAGTAATATATAGTAATTAATAGTAATACTTTATCCATATATTATATATAGTTATTGTATATAGGAATATGATGTATATATATATATAGATATTATCCTAGAAACAACATATAGGTCATCAAGCGTTGATGCGGGCTAAAAATCTTGGTATGTTGATGGCATAAGTGGTGATTAGGTAGTAAAGTGGGCTGACTGTCAGATGGACAAGAATTTACGTTATCGACTATTACTGATGCGCCTACCCCCCATATAGAAACAGTTTATCACAGTCTCACCGCGCGTGTAAAGACTGTGGAACTTGGAGACGGGGTGAGGATCGGAGTGCGGAGACGGAGGCGGTAGTGCGGACTTCGGATCTCAGAGTCCGAGAAGCTTCTCGCCCGTGACAGTGGGGTCCCTCCTGAAAAACCAGAAGAAGAAATGGATTGGAATGCAAAAGACAGGAGGAAAGAGATGAAGAAGAAAGGAAGGCTGATAGAGGAAAGGAGATACAGGAGATAGTAATGAGGACCGAGGGAGGAGTCTGTCTACGGAGCTTTTCAGAGTCGTAGTTGCCGTTGACTTGTTATGACATTATGAGTCCAGTCATGGTAGCGTGGATTACGAAGTGTCAATGTGGGCTGTTTTTAGTATGATGTTATTGCTGGGTCTGTAGATTTCAAAAATGAATTCGGTTTCAGACTTTTTAACGCACTTGAAAAAAATAAAAAATAAAATGAATAATATATAAATAAAAGTGAAAGGGTATAAATATAGGTAATTTGAGAAATTTCTTAGTGTTTTTATTGGCTCCTCTTTAATCCTCTACTTTCGTAGCCCAAATTACGTTTGTTCATGACATACCTCTGCTATAAGCAGTAAATCAGTAAATCCCAATACAGCCAGTTAGCTCCACACGCCCACATGGCACATCCAGTGTGACTCTATGATCTGATTATATTGATCTATTGCGATGCTAAGTTGTCTATTGCATCTATTTGATGTCTTATTGAATCTATTGAGCTATTGGCAATCTATTTTTGATTTCAGCTTCAGCATTTTCGAGATATCAATTGGATAAACAATTACATAAAAACAACGTTCCGTTACAACACTGATCAGCGATTGATAGTCAACGTTATAAAGACGTTTGTCTGAACATTAATAAAGCTATACTTTAGCTATCACTGAACTACGTGAATAATAATACCATACGACAAATGTATCACGCATCCTTAAGGCAGTGAGATAAACTGTTTACGTCTCCAGACCAAGGAGCTTCCCGACTACTTGAACAACAGTTAAAGTTATACATATTGCATTACTATAATTTATAGCTTATATGCCTATTCACGCACGTTTGGTCGATATTCGTCAGTATCGTCTACTACTGACTGTGTCGGCTAAGGCTTGGGGGGCGCAGGGTCGGACGTGCGCATGTGCTGCGGGTTGAGGATGTTGTTGGTCGCGGGCGGGCGAGCAATGTTAGATTGTTGAGCTAGGGTTATTACATGGTATATTTGTGAATGGTGTAATAACTAAGCAACATCTGATATTCGTTAATAAGACAGATAAAAACTGATTGTTGGATATATTTTAGAACTACGGCAATAATCAAGATAGGACTTTGAAAGTTGCACCTGAGTGTGTTTCGGAGAAGATAACAGATAGATGTTGAGAGAGGATTTTACTGGTAACGTCAGAAAAGTTTCCACCATCGTTACGAGCCACTCAAAGCTGAGTAAAAATAGTGTACATGAAAACACTTATAGGAGCATTAATGATAATATCCGTTGCGAGAAAGAAGATATCCACTGCTGATGAACGTACAATGTATATGGGAGTAATAAGAAACGCAGACGGCCGAATAACATGTGATAGAGACTTCGTTGTTATGTATACCATCGTATTTAGATCTATATTACGGTTGTGCTCACAGAACTTTAACACGTTAGTGCACATTGTAACTTCAACTTTAGTTGCTATTACAAAACTGTAAATTGTCCTACTTAGTCATTGGATTCATTTTTTTATTCGCGATTAGCGCAATATCTTTCATAATTTCTATACATGGCTGTCATCGTTAGGTGCATTATGTTCTTATTATTCAGCTGATTTGATCAAGGTAGGATCGTTTTCTTACTCGATGTGGCTCCTCTAATTATAATGTTATTCTTAGCTACATCGCTCTTTCATTTGGTACCGGAGTTATACATGACTAGTCTTATTACTAAGATTCTTTGTGATATATTTTTTTCGTCGTATCAACACTCATACCATGATTTGTTTTCAGAGACTGAAAACCCCCTCCCCCGACACATGATTGCTAATCTGATAGCAAAGTTGTCAATCTTTGACATACTTAGCATCTAATATGATGTTGGTCGTGATAGTTAACATGTGTATCAATAAAACAACATCAATGATGGATCAATTCAGAGCCAAGTTTATGAGCGCTTAGAAATTATATATGCATTCAATTTCTTCACTGCTCACGAAATGGTGTGCCGTCTCAGTGCAATTGGGAAAAAAACGTTCAGGTTTGATTCAGACATTGCTGAGCCACACAGTTTTTTTCCAAAATCAAAAACTGACCTTCAACATTTTGTGCGAACTTAGACACCTATTGCATATTCCAAAGTAATTATACTTTGAAGCTCATCTGCACTATTGTAAAGTTAGATAGCGAATATAAATTGAGGTCCAAATAAAATTATACAAGGGTAGAAAAAAAATAACAGAAGCATTGTTACAACCTCAACATAACATAAAAAAGAGAGCCTCTCGATCATTTTCAATTGAATAGAAACTTAATCGATAACACGAACAATATCAACGGGGTAAATAGATGTAAGATTTAACTCGAGGGGATATTAATAGGGTCAGTAAAGACGTGTAGATAAAACAGGGTCAGCAACGGGTGCTGAGTATATGCTTTAGGTTCTCCTCACCACACACCCGCTAAATTGTCTGGAGATCACATTAAAGCTCAATCTCTGGTCCATGTCCATTCTCTTCCTAGGGAATGGTCGGTTCTAAATGGGGTCCCAAAATCTGCAATATTGGATCCTTGATACTCTTTATTGCGAAAATTTATTCAAATAAGTATAATACTTGATTTTTTTTTGGAGATAATCTATTAGTTTTGGGATTTATTAACAACTAATTTAAATAATACATGAGTCTTTTTATTCATTATGACTATCAAACGGTCTATTAAGGATAACTCATATCATAATGTAATTATGAGCAAGAGTAAGCACTATTGCCTGTTTTGCCACTTGTTTAGTTGCAAATAAAGAGGCTTTTGAAGGTCTAAACTTCTCATATTTGTACAGTTGATAATGGACCAGAATTTCTAAATGAAGATCTAACTTTAGATATTATCTGATATTATTATAATTGATTATGTATTTATTATTATTATAAGAACATAATATCTATTAATGGTTATTATTAGTTAATTGATTTATTAATATTGACATTGATTGATATATTTATTATTAATATTAGGTTTATTCTTTTAATTATCTAATTTATTATATATTATTAATTCATTTGATATTAGCTCACTTTTAATTTAATTTCTCTAATTGTATGTGATGTATTATTTATATGTATTATTATTATCGTGCTGCCCGAGCGAAGGTTTGTACTCGTGACCGTCCGAAAGCGCGGCAAGCACAATTGTGTCTGCGCCTTAGCATACCAGCTTCTCTCACTCTTTATTTGTTATATTTTATTCTTTGTTTAATTTTTTCTAATACATAATATTGTCATTATTATTTTCTTATGAGTAGGCCCTTTGAATTTGTGTTTGAAATATATTGTTGGGTTTTAAGTTACAGTTATCAAAGTGGGAAACGGTAGAGTTTGTAATCAATATGTAATTAATAATTAATCGTAAATGGTGTATTATTATTATTATGTAATTATTATGTATTAGTTATTATTTTCATTATTATCGTATTAATTGTTAGTTATTATTTATGTATTATTTATATTATTAATATTTATATTTTAAGTTATTATATCATTATTATTATTATTTTAATTATAATTATAATTGTTCATAGTAGAAAAATTATTAATTATTATATTAATTATTATTATTATTATTATTCTTATTTATTATTATTAGTGATATATTATTAGTTTTTATTAATTATTATTATTATTATTATTATTATTAGTAGGTGTATCTTTTATTATTATTATTTGTATTGATTATTATTATTATTATTATTATTTTATTATTATTATTATTATTATTATTGATTATTATTCTTTTTCTTGAATTATTTATCTTTATATATTGATGCTTATAATAGATATATACATTTATTCTTTATTAATGAAATATAGTTAATTATGCTTTTATTAATTATGAAGTGACTGTAAATTGGACTTATTGTATTTATTAATTATCGATTATTATTATTCAATATAGAATACATTCATTTATTATATTATTATATTATTATTTTATTGTAGTGTTGGCTCAATGGACGCAAAACGTTCCTCTACCAGTAGCCTGTTCTCATGGCTATTTATTCCATTATGTTGTATTAATTGTTACATTATGTGATACGGTCATGTAACTCATGTCAGCTCTAATAGAGAGGAATTAAAATACTATATTTCACACCCTTTTCCAGATTATATTCCCTTCTATCCCATTATTTTTTTTATAATAACTAATGTATTCCAGATCAATCTCTTATTATTGTTATCACAATTTCACTTATTAATCTTTAATCTATGTATTATCTATGTACTATTTGTTTATTATTATTATTGATGGTACGTTATTATTTATTATTATTTATTCTTTAATTATTGTATTATCATATTTATTCTTCATTATGGTTATTATGATACTCTATCTCTCATTCACTCACCCCTTTCAATCTCATTTACATTCTTTTATGTATTATTTTTGTATTAATTTTATTATTATTATTATTATTTATTATTATTAGTTAATTGATTATTATTATTATTATATGATTGATTAGTATTAACCCTAAATTATCTTTGAATTATTATTATTTCTCCTTAATTTCCTCCTGAATCCTGGTATCTATTTAGATGTATTGTTTCTCTGTTTCGTGATTTGCTAAAATGTTTTGATATTCTTGAATTACTCCATGGTTGAGGGTTAGGAGCAAGGTACAAAACCGGTTGTTCTGGTCTTTTCCCTACCGGGCGCCCCTATTGATCAAAACCGGTTGTTCTGGTCTTTCTCCGGGCCCCCTATTGTTGGGGACCTGAACCATGACTAACTATTGGGAAGGTTGTCCCACACTTGAGTGTGTGTTCTTGGGCTTCGGGTCTTATCTGTGTTGTCCACGGCTATTAATTTGTCATCTTAGGGACTGGACTCGAATTTCTGGGAGGCTTTCCAAGGTCACACCTATGGCCCACCCTACGGGGTGGAGTTTCTTTAAAGGAGTATTATGCTCTGGACGTATTGTGGTCGAGGTTTCCTCCGATAAGCTCTTCGGATATACGAATATGATGTTTATAATCATTATTTGTGTTACTGTAGTTATGTTTATTTATTGCAGAGCAGATATCTAAAATAAGAAAAAAAATTATGAGTAAAAAGAAAAAGAAAAACGCTTTCAAGAAAGGCAGAATTAAACATCAATCGGGCCCCCAACCCGACCCCTTCCTGGTCAATTCTAGACCAGAGACTATTAGGAGCTTTGATGCCCTTATTGATGAAATGGTTGGTACTCCTTTACCCCAACCAATAGTCTTAAATAACAGACCTGTTTCAGGACTACCCCCTCTAGACCTGCAGAGCCCGTTCTGGAATCTCCAAATAACCTAATCACTCAAATCTCACCTCAACCGTCCCAAGAGCCCCTGCACCAGCAGGGTCTCATTCCTAGACGTCTGAATTAACAAATTCCAGCAATCGCCTTCTCATACCTCCCTCAAGGGGTTTCAATTCTTATTACTTCCTACCAGCTTTATTTTTATTTACATTCAAGATCATTACGTCCACTGACAGCTATAAACAAGCTCATCTTTAGGGATGCCATAAAAACTGCTGTTCAAACAAATGAGCCACAGGCAAAGCTAATGGGGAAAGGTTCCATCTTGATTCGTAATGCTTCTAGAACCTAAGCCACTCACTTGCTTCCCTATCACATCTGTGGGAGATTTAAATAAAATCTAAACCAGACTATATTCGTAGCACGTCTAAGGGAACCAAATATGTGCCGAAGTGATGCTCAGATACTTTGGATGACATTCTCCCTCATTTGCAGAGACGCAATGTACCAATCACTGACGTTTATTGGTCCCCTCCTCGTTAGGAAAAGCCCTCAACGATGAACCCTCTTCTCTAACTTACCTTCTCTGTGCCTTTTCCTCAAACCAAAGTAAAACTTGGTTTTACTATGACCACGGGTCTGACCTATGTGCCCTTTCCTAGAAGATATTTAAAGTGTCATAAATTTAGTCATAACCAGAAAAACCGGTCGAATAACTTGAGTGGACGAGCACAGGAAAGTGGATCAACTTCTGCCCGTTCTGATCTAATGTCACACCCGCTAAACACTTCACAATGTACTTCACACTCCATGCCAGTGTTCGAACTGAAGCTCTCACAAGGCAAGCTCCCTTTCATGTAAAATAAAATATATGGACAGTCTAATAAAAACGTACGCTATATATATATTATAAATATTAATAAATAAATATATATATATCATATATATACTATTATATATTATATATAAATCATATATATATATATATATATACGCTACTATATATATATATATATATATATATATATATACTATAATTTTAAGCGGTGTAGTGGTGGTCATTCAGTCTGGCCGGTGAGACTGTCTTTTGTTTAAATCTGTTTTGTTTGTGCCCTTATATCTAGCCTCCGATACTATCGATACTGTTCTATCTGTGCTGTGTTAGTGACCAAATAGCATCGCTCAGCGACCGCACGGACGTAACTCCCTCTTAAACAACTAGTCCCAAAAAACAAACAACCAAAAAACAAAGCACGTACACCAATATATACGTAAAAATAAGTGCACATGTACGTAAAGTACAGGCATATATATATTATATATATATAAATTTCATAAATATATATATATATATATGAGTATACTAAGATAAATATCATAACATATATAAATAATATATATAAGGTAATAATAAGACCCCTTATATATATAATAACCGGTGCGATTGGCGCAAGCTGGGTGTGATGAAATCGCCCGGTGAAAACTTGACAGTACGGTGGATGGGAAAAATAATCTTAGTGCCAGTTGCAGTGCAGTGCAGTGCAATGATGTGCGGTGCAGTGCAGTGCAGTGCAGTGCCAGTGCAATTCGGTCCTAAATCCAAATGTCTACCATATGCTCAAAATAGGGTTCCTTGACTTTAGAAACTAGATTAGATGTCTCAAACGTCAAAATCCTTCGACATATGGAAAATTTCCATGTCATGGCCTGACATGACTTATTTTCACATGTAGGTTAAATAATTTTTAGGGTTGAAATGATCGATATTCTTGTTAGTCTATATTACTCAATAAATTATTTGTTCAGATAAATACCAGCAAAAAGCAATCTTGGATCGAGCCATACGCCCGTGGCGGACCCCCTCTCTTTACGGGTCCGACATATGTTCAAAGAAATGGTTGCGGGAAGAGGTGCAGATACGGCAGGTCCAGACTAATCATTTAAGCCCAGTTCGAAAATGGGGGGAATGACCTTGTTTTACGAGGGGAACCGGAAGCGTCTTTCGCACATCTTCCAATACTGCTATTTTGACAAATACAATCGCTTGTGTGTCCTTTATGAAGCTAATATTAAGTGGTCCCCCATAAAACTATAAACCACCCTGAAGTAATCCTCATAAATTATTTCGAACAACAAAATAAGATGTAGGACATTCCTAAATTTGGTTAAATAAAAATCCGGAATATTCCTTAAAGGAGAGACCGCCCTCGCAATGGAGTTTTTAGGCCAATCACCCGCATGCAAAGTTAGTCAAAAACAACTCGGATGTCCCTGTTGAGACCATTAAGTCTAAAAGTGACTTTCCGTAAAAGCTTCATTCAGTTTGCTAAAAAATAAACGTAATTTGCTCATGGCCTTAATCAATACAATGATATACCCTATAAGTTCGCTTACATCCGGGACAAAAAACCCCATTGTTTAAGTAAAACTCTGATTTGCGACAAACGCTTTATTTTCATATTATGCCCCTATTGTCAGAGGACAGTTCCTACAACATTACTAATCTTGATGTAAATATCTCGACTAGCAAAATAACTCCTGCGTGAATAGTTGTTAGATTTGTATCGAGTCACTTAACCTACCGTCATTGGGGGTTCTATAAAATTCCGAGGTTCGTGTTCTTTGAGATATGTTTATATCCTCTTACCATGACCTATATTTCAAAATCTCTTCAGAAGGTTATTCGTAATCTATGTCAATATATTATTTTTTATGTACTCAAAGTATTCATGACCACGTGTCCATTAACACTTTAAACAAGTATTATAGACGAGATTTATATAATATCATTTAAATAACATATGGTTTAAATAGAATAAAATGCAATTTATAAGGTGTTAAAAAGGTATTATCTTTTAGTTTGATATTGACTGAAAGATCTATTTCTACCAGTTGTCGGAAACAAGTTAAGGTATAATTTAATGTCCTTTCTCTAGCTAACAATAAAAGTGTAACCTTGCAGTTTCGCATTATAGTCGAGTCGGATATATTTCGATTTTATCGCACAATAGTATACTCACTCAATGCTTCTACAAATTGGTAATACGCTTCTTCATTTTTAAACTTACCGTATTAAAGGGGAGAAGAAGTACGTTATCTGTCACAAGTGCTCACGTGCGTCTGAGGTGCCTATATAGAACATACCAATTCATGCCTATTCCTGGAGCTGTAAGCCAGAAAAGTGAACAATTATCCATGCGGAAAAATTTGCAGGGAACTAGCCATTCTGAGTTACGCTCCTTCAATGATCACGATGAGTTAACCTCTACGAGACATCAAAATTGCGTTTATGCTAAAAATATTTACTAGGGCATTATTGTAGTGCCACATAGATGAGAAGTGAAACGTATAGTGTAGAATCTGAAAAGTGCGAGAGTGATACCGAGATAGAATAGTGGTAGCTGTGTCAACCTCCAAGCTGAACTCAGCCTAGATCACTACAGGGCCAAATAAGCGTCCGCTGGGACTACCTAGCGGTAGTCTATCTGACGAAGTGCTAATAAACACCGCCTTTTCCTGGTCGGCGCTGTAATGAATGTTGCGCTGCCAGCTAGACCCTAATCTGTTCGAGATGAAACAGCGGTCGCGCTGAAGCGGCCATATTGGAACTGCCAAAAATAAAATTATATAACAAATTGTGATAAAAATGCAAAAAAAAATTAGTCTCGCACGAGTTAACACTGAGATTAACCCCTATGACCTTCGACCGCCCGAATATAGACAAAACCAACAGTGCTGATAAGATCTTAGCGATCTGATGGCTAAGAAAGAGAAAACACTTTGAGGTAATAAACCAGAAATTGCGTATATTTATAGAGCCAAATACCAAGCCTTAGTAGAAAACTTTGGCATAACGATCGACTTTATTGCTGATAAATATCCACTTTTTGCTGGTCCATAGAAAAATAGTGTCCAGATATGGGTAGAGTCAAAGATGAATGACTTTCAGTAAACGTTTTCTTTTATCCTCTTTTTATCTTTCCATTGATATCTTGGTTAAAAATGAATTTAGGTCGAATGATGAGCAATTGAACATAAAAAAAAAATAAAGAGCAGTAAGAATATCGCAACGATTGTGTCTCAGCATGTCGAGAGCACTTTATAACCGAGTCGCGAGTGTAATACATTCCAGTAGTTCACGGTGTTCTTTTAACAAGAAAAGTTTAATAAGAAGGTATAGCAATTGTATAACGTTTAAAGCTGTCCGATGTGGATATCTTAAGTTACCTAATGCGAGAGGAGAAAAATCTATCCTACTTTACGTTAATAGACCGCTAGCAGTAAGACTTGTTCGCGGATGCCTCTCACAAAAGATATAAACAAATTCGGTGAATATATTCAAGAATTTGTTAATTCAACGAGATATATATAAATTCTCGTTCTGTGGAAATTCCATCAAGAAATGTAAATTATTTCGGATTTAGGAAGCCGAATATTCACTAGTCGACCTTTCATTATGTCTGCCCGATGGTGTGGATGGATTTCCCAGGACAAACTATGTAGTGTACAAATCCAAATATTGCAATGAACCTCATAGATGAGCATTTTTACATACATAGTGATTACTGGCTTGTCTGAGAAATATATGAATGTGACAAAGTTAGCATGATATTTAAGAAACCCTTTACACAAGACTAGCCGAAGACAACTTCTTTAAATATGGTGGTTGTGATAATTCGCTACTGAGACGCGCCGATAGAATCAAAAATGAAACCGTATTCAAAAGTGCACAATTATGTTACTCTAATTATATCAATACCGAGAGGATTAGTTGAATCCTGCTCGGAGAAAACGGCACAATTATAGAATAAATAATAGCATATATAAAAGCTATACGACCCATTTTAGAACTAAAAGCCGCTGGTCAGCCGAACAACCAAATACCAAAATCGACAAGGCTTCGGTAGTCCTAAAGGGTTGCAGAAGGCTTCAAGTTTGTCGTAGTAACGCAGACACAGTTTAATGTGGCAATTATTAGCGCATACGCTGAATTAGTCGGCGCGTTTAAGTTTTATAATGAAAGTTAATAATAACAATGATCGATTCATTCGTGAAAAGGTAGAAGCCATATTAGGAAAATTAAGAAACGTTCGCATATATTATAATAAAAGTACGTAAAATGGTAGAAAGAGAAAAAAAACACCTAACAAAAAAAATACTAAATCCTTTTTATTTCAGAATAGTAAAAAACGTTCCTAAGGTAAAGTGTTACTATAGGAAAGATTAAAAAGGGTTTATTCCCGTAGTAGGGTATATATATTAATGTAAAATTGGATTATTTAATTTACTCTCTACTTAGTAGCCCTGACTTTGCTTAGTTCAACTTTTTCAAAATTGCAGAAAGCAAATTCCTCCAATGGAAGTAACGGCATTAATGTACCAGTAATCGTACATAGTAATTTTAAAATTATAAAAGGGATATTGTAAGAAGGTCCGCTGACTGACAATAACTGCCTTTCTATATCTAATTATTATGATGCAAATTAACAACAAGTGTCAACAAGGTGGAGTCTTGTCCCCATACGGCTGGCCCTGTCGAGGGAGGCTTCAACGTAAAGAGTTAAATAGCTTGCCCAGAGAGATAAACATCCTGGACACTCTCATTGGTTATACCGAAATTAGTGTACATGGAGTCAGATTTAAATAATAGCTCGAATAAAGAATCCATAAGATGAATAGGAGGACATCAAATGATTCAAATATTTGAAGTTTGAAAGTCGAGAAAGTCATTAATAAGAATTACATAATAGTTAATAGTTCCGCTATTCCAAAACTATTTTATTATTATGCAATATCAAGGTGATCTTGTAAATAGGGCCAATTAACATGTATAAGAGGATCAGTCTACTATGATATATATATATATAGAGGTATGATAGATATATACCAGGTATATAAATATATTATCCTATACCCTATAATATTGACTACATATATTATTAATATATATATATAATATATATGTATATATAATAACTACTACATATATAAGGAAATTAATATTTTATAGTATATTATCATATAAAATAGATAGATAGATTAGATAGAAGAGAGATAGATATAGAAATGAAGGTTAGAGAGAAGGATAGATAGATAGATAGATAGGATAAATAGATAGATTGAGATATAAACAAGGAACAGACAAACAAGGACACTAAGTAAAAAAGAGGAATTAATATGCTCGTATATGAAGCGCTTACATTGTGCGTTTAAAATTTTATTTGGCTTGGTGTTTTACTTTTCTGTAATAATAATAACACAGTAAGAATAATGAATAATAATGAATAATAAGTAATAAAAGAGGTAATAGAATAGATCGGAGGATAATGAATAATAAAAGTAGAATATATTTATGATAATGATACATAAGCTATAATAATAATATTATAAATACTGTCTAAATTGTAGTAGTTTACTTAACGGAGCTTCGTTCGTATGTAGTTATCAGGCTTGGGTTCAAGTAACATGTCAATTACAAGTAGCAAGTACAGTACTGCTAGAATTCGTTCGAAGTGACAGAGTACAAGTTACTCTAGAAATTTTGTGCAAGTGTACATAGTACTTTATGAAAACTTGGCATTTTAATATATTATAATTACTATTTATATAATATATAGCTATTATATATTAGTACTATATATATATAGTATATTAGTATATACTATATATGATGATAAGGTATATATATATGATATTAATATATAGTACTATATATATATACTATAACGTGCTATGTAAAATTTAGCTACATGTAATTACGTACTACATATTATAACAAGTTATTATTATATATATATATATATATTATATTAGTATACTATAGTATATATATATATAGTACTAGTAAAGGAACCTATATTAATCTATAAAGGTAGTATATATCATAAATAATAATAGTATATATTAAATATATATATAGATAATATATAGTATATATTATTATAATATACTTATATTATAATATATATATATATTATATATATATAATAACTATAAAATATATGAATAATATAATATATATACTATATCATCTTCATCATCATCATATCATCATCGTCATCATCACGTACCTTCTCTCCCCAAGACGGGGAGTAAGGAATGGGGGTAAGGTGCGTAACCATGACACCGGAATAGAAAAGTAGTAGAAACATATGAAGCAAGTAGAAAAGAAAAGCTCACCTGACCGCCCAGTTTATACTTTTGTGAGAATCGTCGCATGTCAGAAAATCCACCGTAGAGCTTCACCGGACCGCGACGGACCCTCACAATGCAATCTCGATTAATTGTGGAGTCATTTCCTTGGCCCACGTGAGCCCTACAACCGTACTCTCCCTTCCACGAAAATCACGCCATTCACTCCCTATTATGCACCCCTTCTTCTTGCCTCTGCAAACTCACATTTCTCTCCCCAGGCATTCCTTTACTGTCTCAATCCCTTTTTTCTCCGGTCTCCAGCGGTTCGATTCCTAGCACACTCTCATCAATCTACATCCTTTTAACCAACCAACTAATCTTTCCAATCCTTTTCACATTA